>VZUI01067515.1:0-52423 GCA_013401135.1 Cettia cetti | reverse complement strand
GCCCCGCTCCGCTCCCGCAGCGCGGCCCCCGCCGCCGCCGCACGGAGCCCCCCCCCCGCCCCCCGCCACGGCCATGCCGCGCCGCCTCTGAGCTCCGGCCCCGCCGCGCCCGCCCCGTCGAAGTTTGGGGAAGGTGCCGGTGCGGGGAGGGCTGTGCAGGGCTGGGGGGGGAAGGAGCGGCGCGGCTCATGCCCGCCCCGGAGCCCGGCGATCGGCGCGACCAGGTGGGTGCGAGCGGCGCGGGAGGGTCCGCGGGTGTTCCCCGGGGGAAGGGGGGCGCGGGGCGGGACCCCCCGGCAGGTGCGGGGGGCTCGGGCAGTGTCCCCTGTGTGTCCCCCCCTCACCCAGCGCTGCCCCCGGCCTGGCCGTGCCCCGCGCTCGGCCGCGCCGCGCTCGGAAGTTTTGTTACGGCGCCCGGACAAAGGGAGCGGGGCCGGCGCTGGGGGAGCCGGGGGTGCGGGCGGGCCGGGGCTCGGCGGGGCGCACCGAGGGCTCGGGGTTCCCCGTGGGGGTGCGGGGGGTCCCCGTGCTCGCTGCGCTCCCAGCAGCGCGGGGGTCGCGGTGCGTGCCCGGCTCCGGGCGGGCGCGGGGGTCGCCGCCGCCCCCGAGGCGTTTGGGCGGCCGGGAGCGGGGAGTGGGGGGGTGTCGCAGCCCCCCTCGGCGAGAAAGGGGGGGTCGGGCCCCGGGAAAGTTGCGCTGCCGCCGGCACAGCCCCGATGCCGGATCCGGACCCGCCTCCGCTCCGGCGCTTCGGGGGTCCCGCACCCCCCGAGGGGGCAGCGCACCGGGGTGGACGAGGGGGGGCCCGGCGGCCCCTGCCCTGCAGCCGCCCCAGCGCTCCCTTTGTTGGTGCTTCCCATTTCCTCCCCGTCTTTTCTTTTCTCTCCGGCAGTTTTGGTTTAATTCCGGCTGCTGGAGGGCTTTGGGTGGGTTTCCCCCCCTTTTTTTTCCCTCCTCCATCACATTTTAACTCAGCCTCGACCCGCCGCTGCTGGGGCCGGGGGGTGTTATTCCCTCCTTGGAGAGAAATCCATAAGTCTGCCCCAAGTTTTGCAATTCCTGGGAGAAGCAGCCGCCGCCGTCCCCGACAACCTGCAGCCAGCCCGGCCGTGGCTCCCGCAGCGCCCTGGGAAAATCCAGCGCCGTGTCCAAACCCCTAACCCCGAGTGCAAGGTGAGGGAGAGGAGGACGAGGCACGGCTTCGGATGGAGCTGGAGAATATTCCCGAGAAAGCCCCGCAGGTTTGGATTCCGGATGGGGCTGGCCGCAGCCCCGCCGCTCACCCGTGCCTGGCTTGCTTTCACCCGCTTGTAAACTTTGCCGGGGTTCCGTGCGCCTTTGTTTGGACGGGGACAGAGGTTCGGGGGGGGGGGGGGGGGGGGGGCTTTCCCGAGGATTTTGGGGGGGTCTCTCTAACCCGGCCGCGATGCTCGGTGCCGCGGGAGCTCTCGGCAGAGACGCTGCCGGCAGCGGCTGCTGATGGTACCGGCGGCGATAACGTGTTTGGGAAGAGTTTTTATTACGGAGCGTCGTCTTTTGGGAGTTCCCAAATTCCCGGGCAGACAGCGCGTGCTGGCTCACCCGGAGCCCCGGATCAGCCTCCAGCAACATCCCCTTCCCACCCCGGTGTCCGCCGTCGTTGCGATGCTCTCTCTGCCGGCGCTGGCAAAGTTCAGGGATTTCTATTCTTCCCGGCTCCCTCTCCCCGCTCCGTGGGATAAACAAACGCGCCTCTGTCTGCTCTCCCCCTCTCCGGGAGAAAAGGGCACTTGGGGAAGTGCCGCGGATGGCTCTGGATATTTCTTTGGGTGTAGGAAATCTGGTTTGAGTTGGCAGGCGCGTTCGGAGGTGTGGATGGGAGAGAACAAGTGGAGCGTAATTGGTTTTTTTTTTTTTTTCTTTTTCCATTTGGGAGCGATGCTGGCTTCTCTTTCCCCCCGTTTAAAACGCAAACAAGCCGAGGGCTGTGCGTCTCTCCCTCTCTCCCTCCTGGGCACTTTTTAATACAAATTAAAAATGTGTGGAGGAGAAAGCGGGAATATTCACAAACCCCACTTTCCCGGGAGTCGCGGTTGGGAAGTGCCTGCTCGGAAAACTTGCGCTGAGATTATTATTTTAATTTTTTTTTTTCTGCTGCTCTTAATATAGTCCTGGAGGAATTCATGTCCGAATTCCTGCCTGGGATTGTTCCTCAGCTTCAGGCAGCTCTTCCCTCTCCATCAGTTGATACCCCAAGATTTTCCTTTTCCCACCCTCCACCCCAACTTCCATCAGATTAAGACCTCACTTCTCCGCGAGCGTCGTAAAGCTGTGGGGCAGACAATAAAATTGTTATTAGTTTCTGTATTAAAAGGCTGGGTTGTTTTTAACCCAAACCAGAAGGAGGATTTACTTTTACAAATTTCTGCTGGTGTGTTAAAAATTTACACGGGGAATACGTTCCGTGGAGAGCAGGGATTTGATGTTAAATCAACCCAACATGTGTCTCACGCGGGCGGCGTGACCCCGTCCCGGGTGTCGGCAGGGATGTGTTCCCTTTCCTGCCTCTTCATATCCTCCATGAAAACACAGCAAAGTCTCAGGCTTTTCCAAAATCTTCAATCTAAATGAAGGGTTTTAATTTTTATTTTTTAATTGCCACCCTACCTTAATGTCCATCAAAAATAAATCTAACAAGCTCCAGGAGCGGGTGGGTGGAGGAAATAATCAGGTTTGGAAAAATTACTCCGCTTTCCCTCTTTTTATTTAATTTTTTTTTTCTCCTTCAGGTCATTTAAATCAAAGTGGGAAAGGGGAAAATGTGGAGGAGAAGGGGCAGAATTCCCTGTGCCAGGGCAGGGAGCTTTGTCAGGGCTGTGCAGCCCTGGGAGGCTCCGGCTTCTCCTGCCCTTTGTGGTGTGGGACTGGGGGCTGTGGAGAAGATCCCGGAGCCCTCAGCTCCCAAATAATTCTGGGAGCTGCTGCTTTGAGCTGCTCCCCGTTAATTTTGCTGTGTAATTTTCATTGATTATTTGTTTTGGGGGGGTTCTTTTTGTGGGTCTCCCTCATCCCAAAGCCCATTTTTGATGGGATTCTCAGTGTGGGGACTGGGGAGCGTCCGTTCCCGGCCGGATCGAGCATCGCTCCGGAGGTAAAATATAAAATCCAAAGTGGCACTGCCGAGCACACAAAGTTGGATTTGATGGTGGGGGAAAAGTGCAGGAGAAGGGGATCGGTGTGGAAAATCCTCCCCCAAGCCCTGCAGCCCGGGATGTGTCGCCCAGCGGGGTCAGGGAAGGGGGAGGTGAGGGGTGGGGAGGGGGGAAAGGCTGAGCAAACGGAGCGAGGTGGAATAAAACGGATTAAAGTTGCTGCTGGGGGAGGTGGGGAAGAGGCTGGAGAACAGATAATATCCAAAAATATCTGTAAGAGCCGTGTCCAGCCCCGCTGTCCTGCCTGGAAACCAGGCAGCCATAGGTTTTACATCCCCTTTGGAAAGGGAAGAGCAGGGAGCATTCGGAAAACGACAACAAAAAAAAAAAAAACCAAAAAACCCCCCAAAAAACCCCAGTGCAATGTATAAAATCAAGTGACACTAAAATATCTCCTCGGGCCCTCGGCCTTTCTCTCCTAATAACCCGGCAGGAATGCGAGTGCACTCAGTTGTGAAGTTGCTGCCCGGAGAGCCCGGGAGCTTTTCTTTTCCGCCGCTGGCTCGGGGGATGCTTTGAGTCTGCTGATGTTTGTGTCTCGCTGTGGGGCTGGGGAGGGGCCGGGGGGCTCTGGCTTTCAGGGTTTTCTCTCCTTTGATTTTATTTTTTTTTTTTTTTCAAACTTCCCCCCCACGTTCCCCCCACAATCCTTTTTTTTTTTTTTTTTTTTTTTTTTCTCTTTTCTTGTCCGTCCGGCAGGGAGCGGGGCCGGAGGGGGGAGAGTTGTGGGGCTGGGATTGCCTTTGTGGCAGCAAGGTGGGGGGCAAGGGGAACAAGCTCATTCTTCCCACCGGGGAAAGGCGGGAGGAGAAGCCTGGAGGTCCCTGGGTTTATAACTCATCCACATTTATGGCTCCTTGCCTTTCCCCTCCGTGCTGGGGTTTGGGAACCTGAAGGATTTGGGAAAATTCTCTTCTTTCGAGAAGGGAGAGCTGGAATGGTTTTTTTCCCCCTTCATCGCCGTGGGTTTGAAGCCCAGCAGAGCGCTGGGATGGGGCTGGCAGGTGGGTTGGGGGTCTCCAGGGGTTGTTCCCCATTTCTGGGTGCAGGGGGGGCTCCCACCTCCTCCTCCAGGGCCACCCTGGGTTTTTCCTCCGCTCCCGAAATGACCTCGCCGCCGCCTCGGCGTCACCTGCCACTTCTGGAAGTGGGAACTTGAAATTCCCTGTCCATTCCTCTTTGGTTTGCAGTTCCTCCAGCACGGACAGGGGGGATTTCTGCAGGGTGGGGAGCTCGGTCCTGCTCCGTGGGCATCTCCCCACAGAGGGATGAGCTCTGGGAGCGGGAGAGGGAAGGGAAAAGAGAGAAAATAAAACCACTCAGAGCTCGGAATTTCCATGTGTTTGCCTCGGAAGGTGTAAAAACCCTCCGTGAGCCACTCCTGGATGCACCTGATTGAAGCTCAGGGGGAGCAGCTGGCTCAGAAATGACCCCAGGGGCTGGGACATGGCCCTGCACGGAGCTGGTGGCCCTTGGGGTGGCCCCTGAGTGGCCATGGGGCTGTGACCAGCAGCGCTGGCTCCTGGGCCAGCTTAGGGCAAGGACTTGCACCCATTTTATCTCTTACAAAACCTCCCTGTGCTGCACCTTTTCAAGTCAAACAGAACTTGTAGATCAAGATGGGGCCGGGCACAGCTTGAAAAACTTCCTAATTTTTTTTTTTTTTTTCTCCCCCTCTCCAAGTGTTTGGGAGATAAAATCCAGCCAAGACGCTGCTTGAGGGTTTGTTTTTGTTTTTTACAAACTTTTCCTAATTTAAACGGATCTTGGCATGGCTCAGGCGAGGCTCCAGCACGAAATGTGTTGTGGTGCTCCGGCTGCCCGTGACAAAAAACGTGTTTGGAAGTGGAATGGCATCAGGGAAAAGGGAGAGAGGAGAGGCAGGAGAAGCAGAGGAGAGGTCCAAAGCCACAATTTATTTCACAGGGATCTTGCTGGAGCAGGGATGAGCTGGAGGGAAGTCATTAGCAGATTCCTGTGCCACGGGCACGGGGTTGGCACCGGGATGTGCAGGGAAAGGAGCCCGGCGTGAGTCAGGATCCTTTCTCCTGGGGTTTATTTTTTAATTTTTTTTTTATTATTATTTTATTTTAAGGAAAAGCCAGGCTGTGTTGGCAGCTGTTGTGCCGAGGTCTCGCTGGGGTGGAGCGAGCTGGAGCTGGCATTCCCAGCCCCGGGTGACACTTCCAGCAGCTCCCGTGCCCTGGCAGGTTGGCAGCAGCCGTTGGCAGCGTGTTCCGGCGGAAGCCGTCCCTCCTCCTGGATGGCAGAGCCAGCTTGGCACCAAAACCAAGGGATTTTTATTTTTTTTTTTCCTGGGAGAATCAGGAGCAGAAGGTGGATGTGGAGGAAATCTCACCTTGCTCTGCTCCGTGCTGGGTTTATCAGAGGCAGAAGTCGGGGTGGTGAAATGATTTGAAGGAAGATTCCTTTCAAAAGTGTGGAAAAGTGCACAAAAAAAAATTTAAAGTGGTAGAGAAGGAAAAAAAAAATCCCACGGGGGGGATGATTTGGAGGTGATTTGGAAGTGGATTTTTTCTGCATCTTTGGGAAGACTCCGACATGACTGAGCTGGAATGGGCAGATGGGGCTGGGGAGCTCCGGGATGGCCCCAGCAGGAGGAGGAGGAAGAGGAGGAAGCCCCAGTGGGGTGTGTTTGTGCTCTGGGTGCTGTGCAGGTTGTGTTTGGCAGCTCAGGAGCTCGGGGAGATGCTGCTCCCGTTTCCTCAGCCACGCATCCGTGGCCGGGTTGAGCCGCTCGCCCCGGCAGGTGCTCCTGGAGCGACTCCTTGGAGCAGCCCTTGGCCAGAGCTGGGGTTATCCACAGGGATTTCACTGCTCCTGGGCTGAGAAAGGCACACAAACGGTGCCACTTCAGGTTCCTGGCTGAGCTTCCCACTGCCAGCTCTGATCCCAAACCCTCCGACCCTTCCCTTGCTTTCTCCAAGTCCTGCTTTATTCCGCAACCTGTAGATTTTGGGTGAGTGATTTTTCTCTTTTTGCTGCTTTTTGTGAGTCTGGGGGCTGGGGCCCAGCTGCAGCAGAATGTGGATGGGACCACCTGGGAGAAGCTGTCATGGATTGGGAAAAGATGCCTTGGAGAAGAGGGAGCAGTGGAGGAGGGCTCGAGGTTGGAGGCAGAGCACAAGGCTGGGATTGTGCCGTGGAGCGAGGGATGAGCAGTTCCCTCTGTCTGGACTCAGATTCCTGCCTCTCCCGGTGTCTGCCGTGCCCAGGAGTGGGGATGTGTCCCCAGTGCCCTTCTGCTGGTGCTCCAGGCCCCAGGGGCAGCTCCTGGAGCTGGCTCCAGGCTCCAGTGGTGCCCCCATCCCGTGCTGGGATCATGGCGCATCCCTTGGGATGGCAGTTCCAGCACGGGGGATCCCGCTTTGCCCACACAATCCTGGAGCTGCTGGGAGGATGCTCCTGGAGCAGGAGTGTCCCACGGCCTGTGGGGACCTGGGCCTTCCTCTGCTCCGGGATTCTTCACCTCCAGCTCCGGGGAGAAGGGAATGCCCGGCAGGGATGGCAGGGAATGACAGGGGACATCCCGGGATGGGGGGAAGGTGCCCCCCTGCAGCCTCAGGAAAAGCTTTTGGGGCTCAGGGTGGTCACAAAGGGGTTGGAGGAGCCACCCAGGGTGAGGGGACAACTTGTGGCAGGAAATACCTGACAGCTGAAGTTCCTCATTGAGGATCCGGAGTTTTGGGCTGAACTGGGCTGGGATCCAGGCAGGAATCCAGACAGGGAGAAGAGCTCTCCTGTGTCCCCTCTGGGTGTCACTTGGCAGGCTGTGTCCCTTGTCCCAGCAGGGAGGGAGGTGCTGAGGAGCTCTGTGCCCTCAGGAGGGTTTCTGGCACCACCAGGTTGGTCCTTCCCCCGGGATGCTGCCAGACCTGGCAGTGGGAGGGAAATTCCCTGGAGCGTGGGGAAACTTGGAGCAGGAAGAGAAACACGGCATCACCAGGCCCGGTAAAAACAGAAGAAGAGCAAATAAAGGCATGGGGAGAAGTGTCCTGGGAGTTTTGAAGCAGGAAATGTTAATTTTGGAAATGTGCTGGGCCGGGCAGAGCTGCAAACCCCTGGATTTTTACCAAGGTGGATTCAGGTGGGATTATAAAGTCTCCAGCTTTGCCTTTCTCTGGGATTATTCCCTGAGAATTTACATTTCTCCTTCACACCCTGCTTTCCCTGCAGCTCCCTGGGTGGATTTTTAACCCTGAATTTCTGCAGCAGGGTCCTGCTGGGATGGGGTTGGGTGTGTGGGTTTGTCCCCTGCTGCCCTGCCCCGTGCTCGGCCTCAGCTCTGCCCGAGCTGGGTTTGGGGAGCCAGGCTGCCACAGATGTTCCCCATTAATAAATCAAACCCTCAAAATCGACAGGATTCCCTCCTTTGGAAAACAAAAGGGGCCCTTGTCACCTGCTGGGTGGGTAAGGCTGGGGGTGAGGAGGAGGAGGGTGATGCTCCTGCTCATCCCATTGCTCCTTGTTTGTCTCAGCCTCTTGGGACTCACAGTCTGGGGTTCTCACCCTCAATTCTGCCTCTCCAGCAGGGCCCGTTCCTGCCCCTCTGACCCCAAAGCAGCACTTGGGGTTTGGGGGGTCTGCAGGGGGTCTGGGTTTGGCAGCAGAGCCCTTGTTCCCCCAGGGAAGTGAAGGAGAGGAAGAATTGGGGCAGATCTCTGTAATTTTGGCTTTTTGTGCATGTTGGGGAAGGGAGATTGCCTCAATGTGCTCTCAAGAGAAACAGGTGAAGGGAAATACCCAAAAATCCATCCTGTGAGAGGTGGGAATGTCAGTGCACCGGAGACCCTGGGAAGGGATTTTGGGCTGAGCTCTGCTCCCGTGGCACAGCACAACCTGCACTTCATCCCTTTTTCCAAATGACAGGAGTGAGATTGGGGCTGGAATTGGGATTTGACTTTCCCAAAGGTGCGGGAGCTGCAGGGTCCAGCTCAGCTCTGTCCCACAGGATGGATCTGGGGGCTGGGCTCTGCATCCTGAGGGATGCTCGGGACCCTGCAGCACAGCCCTGTCCGGGTTATTCCCACTTCTCCTTTTAACCCAGGTTTTATTTATAAAAGGATACACAGCAGAGCCTGTTCCCAAATCTCTTGAAGTCTTTCCCTTGATTCTGGTGGGCTCCCACTGAACAAATTCCATTTTTTCCCTGAGAAGTGGAGCCGTGGCTGCAAATCTGGGTCAGACTTTGGAGCTGTCGGAGCAGCCCCATCTGTGGATCAAACCCCTCCCCATCCCTGCAGCCACAGGTTTGCTGCAGTGCCTGCAGTGATCCCCCTGCTCTGGGGGTTAAATTCTCCCTGAGGAAGAGTCTGCTCCATTTGGGGGTGCAGTGGGAGGGGGTTTGGCAGGAGAGGGGGTTGCTGCTCGCTGTGGGTGGGGTGGGTGCTGGCTGGTCCCTCCTGTCCTGGAGCAGGGGATGCACCGGGAGCGTCGCTGCTGCTGGATTTCCAGCTGTAAATTTGGGATGGAGCTGTAGGAGGAGGCAGGGCTGTGCCCATCCCTCTGGGAAAAGGATGGAGGGACAGCCCCTGTCCCCTCAGGGGGGACACTCAGCTCCTTCCACCGCAGCCTGGGTCCTTTCCAAGCGCTGTTGCAAACACAGACGCTCTGGGAATCGTTCTGGGAATGGGCACGAATTGCTGGGATTATCTGGAGGTTTAGAATAATTATTGGGGGTTGAAAACTCCTGGCAGTGGGGAGGACTGTGCTGGGGCTGGAGGGGACATGAGGGACACGGGGCCAGGGATGTGGCTCCTGTCCCTGAGGGGTTTGGTGTCCCCAGCTGTGTCCCCTTCACATCTTGTCTGGTTCTGTATCCCGGTGGTGCTGCCTTCCCTCACCACGATGTGATGGTTTTTGTTCTGGGGACAACAGGGGATGTCCCCTGGCTTGGTACCTGTCCCTGTGACACCATGTCCTGCAGAGGGTGATCTCAGCACTCTCTGCCCACCCACTTTGGGGTCAGTTCTGAGTGCCCCTGTCTCACAGGAGATGTGGGAAGAGGTTGTGGAGGAGCGGGAGCTGTGCTGTGGGACAAAGGTGGCACCCAGAGGGTGGGCACCCAGCCCAAGGTGGGCACCCTCACCTGTGACCTGTGCCAGAGCCCTCAGCTGGGGGTTTTTGGGATCTCCCTTAAAAAAGCAGCTTCCAGTTGTCAGTGGTGAGTCCTTCTCAGGCAGGGAGCACGTTGGGAGCCAGGTGGGCACCAGGGACCTGGAGCCCCTCCTTGCCCCAGCACCCAGAGGTGCTCACAGGACCCCAGGCCTGCAGGAGGGTGACAGCAGTTGGTGAATCATTAATTAATATTTTAAAGGATGTGGGTTATTTTTAGGAGGGGTGGAGGGAGCCCAATTCCTGGGAATGATCCCTGGGATTTGCAGGGCGCTGTGTGTCCCACAGCAGTGGGAAGGTGCCCAGGGCTTCCTTGGCCACCGAGCTGGAGCAGCAGCAGCCACCTGGGGGCTGGGATACCCTGAAGTTTGGCTTCAGGATCTTGCTATTCCCAGGAGGAAGCTCTGCTGGGATGAGCAGGGATTCAGGACATGGATCCACCTCCCCCTTCCCCAGCTCTGTCCCAGTGCACGCCGCAGGGATGCGCTGGATTTGGGAAGACGCCGTGTCCTGCTGTGCCTGAGCTCTGGGGATTCTGGGGAGCCTGGATGGATCAGCAGGACCTGGGAATGCTGAGCATGACCCTGGAACGCTGCTGTGGGACCAGATCCCTTCCCTGTGTGCCGGGCTGGCATCCAGAGGGAGCCATGGAAGAGTTTTGCTGCCATCCCTGCCGGCTCCATCCGCGCTGGGCCAGGCGGCGCCTCCCGGATTCCCCACGGAAGAGCCACCCAGGAGGACGTTCCTGGGAAGAGGATGTGGTGGCTGGACGTGGCTCATCCAGGTGACACCGAGAAGGGGACCCCGGTGACCTCTTGACTTCAGCACAGGATCCTGGTGGGAAGCGCTTCCCACAGCCGAGGGATGCTCCTGCCTCTCCTGCCAACACCTCAGACATTAAATGCAGCACCCCACTCCCCTCCGTGGGCACCCAGCAGCGTTCCCTGGCAGGATCCCAGCACAGCCCTGCTGAACACGCTGCTTCCCAGCTTTTAGCAAAGCACTGGAGAAATCTCCGGGATTATTCCCAGCCGAGCTGTCGGGAGCCGTGTTTGTCTGCGGGGCTGGGTTTGCTCCGTGGGGTGCCCAGGGGAACCAGGAGAAGCTGAGGCTGGATGTGGAGAAGCTGAGGCTGGATGTGGAGGAGCCAAGCTGTGCAGAACAAAACCAGGGAAGCTGTTTGGAAGTGTGGAGCTGGGCTCTGGCTGGGCTGCGAGACAGAGCCGGCCTCGGGTCGCGCTGCCTCCGATCGGGATGCGAAGGAAAATGGACTTCAGACCAGGAGTTTGAAAATGCCCAAGGATGCTTCTGCCCCCCACTGCCTTTTTTCTTCTCCCTCCTCGTGAGCAGCATAATTCCTGGATGGAAACCAGGCCTCTTCCTGCATAGAAATGGGATTTGCTGTGGAAAGCATGGGGAGCGCATTAAGCAGAGCCTTTTCCGGATGAATTTTTGCACAGACGTGACGGAGTCTGGGAAAACTTGTGGCATCCGAGTTCCTCTCTCCTGCTCCATAGGTACCATGCCTGTTTTTAACTCCCCTCTGGATTTTTTGAAGGCCAGGAGAGACTTTTAGCAACTTCCAGTCAAACTCAGCTGGAAAATTTTGCTCGGGGTGGGACGCGGGAGGCCGAGTCCCAGCCTGGCATCGCTCCTCATCCCATTCCAGTGTCCCTCACCTGCTCCAGGGCATTTCTTCCTCCCTGGCTCCATCCTTGCCCTTTGCAGCCTCTCCTGAGGGGATGGGGCAGGGGGAGCTCCTGGAGTTTGGGGTTTATTTTGATTTCAGAGCTTCCCCCTTCGCTCCCCTTTTCTGGGAGCTTTCGCCTTTCCAGGAATTGAGTCAGGACATTTTCTCGTGTCCCTGCTCTCCCTCTCTCCCACAGGGCAGTGTCCTCCGTGCCTCCATCCAAGAGGAAGATCCCTCCTCTTCCTCAGGTGTCCCAGGCTCTGGAAGGGAGGTGTGGGACGCTGGCTGTGAACGGGAGGCACGGAGCAGATTTTGGCTGGAGCGTTCCGTGTGCTCGGGGTGGCATGATGGGCTCTGGGGTGCTGCAGCAGGAATTCCAGGTGGGATTTGCACCGGGGGATGTGTCCCCAATGTGTGAGTGTCAAAAACTGTGTGAGCTGGGCACTGGGCTTGAACCGAGCCTGGATTTATGGGGAGATGTTGGAAAAATGCTGGGAAAACCTTGGGAAAACTGGTGTGGGTGAAGCTGTGTTGGCTGCAGCTCTATCCCACACCAGCGATGGGAGCTGCTGGTAATTATTTTAATGGGATTTTGGGGGGATTGTGCTGAAAACCTCATCCCAAATCCTAAACCCCTCATCCCATGTGGAAGCGCAGAGCAACGGACGGGAGTTGTGCGTGGTGGGAATTTTACCTTATCCCGTGGGTCTGTTTTCTTTTTTTTCCCTGGGAGTTTGGAGGTTTTTTTTTTTTTTTTTCCTTTTTCATTTTGTTCCCTCTGAATTTTTTTTCCCCACCCTCTTCATTATCATTTTTGTTAATTAGATTGTGCTGGGGAACTGTCTCTATTCAAAAGCAAAAAGCTCCGAGATGCGTTTTTCCAAGTGCAGCTGCATTCCGGGGCTGGGAGAAGGACAGTGGAGTGAGAGAACCAAGATGCTTGAAAGAAATATAATTTTTTAAAAAATAATTTCTTCATAAAGCTCTTTAAAAAAGAAAACCCCGGCCCCCCTTCCCCCACCACAGCCACCTCCCCTCTTTTCCCCCCCCCCTAATTAAACGATTTGAATTTCCACGTTAACCGCTTGGTGCTTCCTCGGCGCCTCAGATGATTAGAAAGGGATATTCATTTATGCCTTTTAAACGCCGCCCCGATTAAAATCAGAGAGATTTTTTCCTTCATCAAAATCTAACATCCTTGAAAAATTAATTTGATGCCTCTTGTTATCAATTAATTGAATCTCGTTGGGAGAGAGGCTCGTGCGGCGGGTGGTTGGAGCCGGCCCTTCTGTTCTTAGTTGCTTTCCCCCCTCTCCGCTCCCTTCCGCTGCTTCCAAACACTGGGACATTATAAAACTCGCCCTTTTCTTTTTTTTTTTATTTTAAATATATTATTTTTTACTCATCTCATAAAATAAATGAATAAAACTTGCTCTCTCTCTTTCTGTCTCTCTCCGCCCTCCTCCTCCATTCCCCCCGAGTTCCTCTCGGATGAAAGACCCTTTTTTCCCTTCCTTTCTCTCATCCCTCTTTCCTATAACTTCCGAGAAAGGGGGAGAGAAAGAAAAGTTGGGGCTTTTTGAGCAATTTCTCGGCGGCCAAGGTCCGTCTTTCTTCCTTTCTTTAACGGGGGATATTGGATATTTCATTTGAATCCCCTTTTTTTCAATTAAAAGTGCCCCGTTCCTTCTCTTCCAGCCCCTTCATTCTCCTGCTCTGGCTCGGCAGCCGGAGAAGCGATTTTCCTTTCTTTAATATTTCAGCTCTTCCCCTGAGACGGGCTGCCTGCCTTATTTTTTTTTTTTTTAATAGACTTTTTCTCCCTCTATTAAACTTTTCCAATCTTCGTCCCTTTATTTTTTTTCCCTTCCCACCTCTTTAAACACAAAAAAAAAAAAAAAAAAAAGAAAACAGAAAAAAAAAAAAAAAAAAAAAAAAAAAGAAAACAGAGAGGAAAAGTTATAAAATGGGAAGAACTGGGTCATTGAGGAAGTTATTGAAATAACTTCAAAATTAGGCTTCACTTTCACTCTCCTTGGAGTGGTTCTGCCTTTGGATCCAGTCTCTTCCCTGGTGACACCGTTATTGATGCCCAGTTGGGAATTTGGGTTTGGGATAACCCAGGTGAGGGCAGAGAGGTGATTTTGGTTGTCTTTGAGGGAAGGATCTGGGCTGGGGATTTGGTGAGGGTGTCCCATCCAAGGACTCCTCAGGGGTGGTGAGGGGATGTGTCCCCCCAGGCCGGTGCCCTCAGGGGTGATTTGGTGTCAGGACCCCGGTGTCGCCTCCCCCTGTGCCCTGTGCTGTCCCCCTCACTTCTTGTGCCCGGCTGGATTTGGGATCCAACAGGTGAGAGGCTCTTCCAGCCCTACCTGTGCTCACTGAGGGGCCTCTCCTGCTCCTGTGTGGGGTCACTGAGGATTTTGGGGGCTGGGAACAGGGTGTCCCTGATCCATGTGCACAGGGGGTGTTTTGGGATGTTTAAATTCCCATTTGGATCATGTTGGGCAGAAGGAAAGCAACTTTTTAGGATGAGAAATTAGGGGATTCAGGGCTGGACCTGGCACTGAGGTGGCTGATGTGGCTCCATGGGGGCTCCCTGGATTTGGGGTGTGCCCCCGGCCTTGCTCCCAGTGGGCATCCTGCAGGATTTGGGTACTGGGCCTGCATCCCAGCCTGATGGGGCAGAGGTGCCAGACCTGCATCCTGACATGATGGGACACAGGAACTGGACCTGCATCCCAAACTATGGGACACTGGTACAGGAACTGAGCCTGCATCCCAAACTATGGGACACTGGTACAGGAACTGAGCCTGCATCCCAAACTATGGGACACTGGTGCTGGTCCTGCATTGCAACCTCATGGGACAGCAGGTACTGGTCCTGCATCCCAGCCTGGTGGGACACAGGTGCTGGATCTGCATCCTGGCCTGGTGGGACGCAGGTATTTGACATGCAACCTTACCTGATGGGGCACTGGTACCAGATCTGCATCCTGACCCATTGGGACGCAGGTTCTGGATCTACCTCCCAACCCTCCAGGACATGGGTACCAGACCTGAATCCTGACCTGGTGGGACACAGGTGCTGGATCTGCATCCTGACCTGCTGGGACATGGATACCAGACCTGCATCCTTGCCTGGTGGGACGTGGATACCAGACCTGCATCCCAATCTGACGGGACACGGGTACCAAACCTTCCTCCTGGGTCAGTGGGATGTGGGTACCAAATCTACATCCCAACCTGATGGGACACGGCACCAGACCTACCTCCCGGCCCACCAGGGTGCTCCATCACCCCAGCAGTGATCTGTGGTGGGTGCAGAGAGCAGCAGCACCCACCGAGGGGCTGCCCCGCTCGGGGTCCCCCGGGTCCCCACATTGGTGGCTCCGGAGCAGAGAGGTGGGAGCCCCGTGCTCCACGTCACTATTTAATTAGATGTCCCTGATTAACAAAACTTGGCATTCGCCTTCCTCCTGCCCTCATCTTTCCTGGCTCCGAATCAATGGCTTTGATATGCTAATTAGGGAGTAATTTAATTTCAAAAGGCCGCAATTAACAAGGGTGTTGTGGACATGCTGTAGTTAAGCAGCGTAATCTAATTTGCATTAGTAACAAGCAGGGACTAATTAGAAGCTTAATTAGACACTTAGACGGCTCTTGTGTTTACTTTCTTAATGAGATGGAGTGGGGTTCCTTTTTTTTTTTTAATCTTTTCAAGAGCACAGCGAGGGAAGGCAGGATGGAGCAGGATGGAGCAGCAGCCCCGGTGCCCGGCACGTGCTCCGGGCAGGAGCAGCAGCCCCGCTGTCCCAACACTTCCAGCCAGTCCCACACCCACTCCAGGAGGGGTTTTGTGCTCCTCGAAGCTTGGCAGGGAATGGGAGAGGTGCCAGGCAGGCGTTGGTGTCTCTGGGAATTCCTGGGGTGGGGTGGGCACGGGATCTCCTGTGGGGTTGGCTGCACTTGGGGCAGCTCCGGAGAGCAAGGGATGCTCCCAGGGTGACAGGTGTTGGAAAGGCAGGTGAGGCTTGCCAGGAGCACAGGAGCAATCCCAGGGCTTCCCATGTTGGAGTCCTCACACTCCCAGGTGCTCTGCAGCTCTCTGAGTGAGCTGTTCCAAGGATCTCTGGTTTTTTGGGAGGAGGAGAACCTCGCTGTGGCCATCCCTGCTTGGCTCCTCGCTGCCTGCCAGGCCCTGGTGCCCACGAGCGTGGCTGGGCTGGGCTGGCACCGAGGCAGGTGAGGAGAGCCAGGGGGTGAAGGTGAAGCACCAGAGGTTGGCTCTTCCCAAAGAAGTTGCTGGGAGCGAGATGAAAGTGGGAGATGAAAGTGCCCAGAAGTGAGATCCCATTAAAGCGGTGCCTGGGCTTAGCCGGTCCCTGGTTCCTTAAATATCTTCTAATTTACAGTAATGCTACAGGATTCGTCTCAGCTCCCCCAGACTTTTATTTTAATCCCCTTTCCACATTTCCATGTGTTTATGTGTTAATTAAAGGGTAAAAAGCCACTCTCGAAGCAATCCCGGGCTGCTGCTTCTCTTCCAGCCGAAGCCTTTTAGGATTAGCAGCTGCTTCCTAAAGCCTCGCGGTGCCGGAGCAGGACGGGCAGGTTGCTCAACTTTCCGTAGCTGGGAGCAGATCCAGTGCCTGGGATCCAGCTTTCCTGAGCCCTCTTCTCCTTCCAGCTGTGCAGAGGAGCATCCTGCAGATTTCCAAGGGTTTTAGGGGGATTTGCTGTGTCCGTGCTCCTTCGGGATCCGCCGGTACCGGGGGAGAGGCTGCCTGCTCCCCTCCGTGTCGTGGCCAGGCTGGAG
This sequence comes from Cettia cetti, assembly GCA_013401135.1. Lineage (NCBI taxonomy): Eukaryota > Metazoa > Chordata > Aves > Passeriformes > Sylviidae > Cettia > Cettia cetti. Next base: position 36,588 of record VZUI01067515.1, on the reverse strand, counting down.
CTGGGAGGAAGGCTCTGGAATATTGATTTGGGAGTGGGATGTGATGGGAAGGGTGGAAACAGCCTCTGGAAGGTCTCGGTGTTGGTTCGTGTCGTGTCACCTGTGCTGTCCCAGCTCGTGGAGATGTGGTGGGAGTTCTCCCAGCGGTGTTTCCTGCTGGTTTTCCTCATCCCTCACTCCTGGGTGATGGATTAGGAGCTCTTGGAGTTTGTGGCTGGGGAAACCCAGGGCAGGGTCACCCACCGTGGTCGGGGATGGGGACTGGAGGACAGGGCCAGCAGGGTGGAGGTGACACCAGTGTCACCTCTGGGTCTGTGCGTGGCCCACGAAGGGCAGCCCAAAATTACGGAGCTGCCGAGGGTTGCGGTGCCGAGGATAATGAAAAATAGGGAAAGCTGCTGAAATTGCTGTTGGGGCAGTGGTTTCTGAGGAGCTCGTGGTGTGGCTGTGGCTGTCCCAGCAGGTCCTGAGGGCTGGGAAATGCCATTGAATTTCCGTGGAATCAGGTGGAGCAGTGGCATCGCCTCGGGAAAGTCTGGTTGGCCCAAAATTCCTTGGGAGCTTTTTGTGGGGGAAATCACTGCTTCATCTGCTCTTGCTGTTCCTGAAATCCCACATCCATGGCTTTGAGTCCGTGGTTTTGGTCGCCTCAGTGTTGACCCTTCCCTTCTGGAAGGCTCCGTGGCAGTGCCAGGCTCCCTGGCAGGGCACACACGAGGTGTTCCCACAGGAATCGCGGCACACGCGGTGGGAGCGGCATCCCCGGCGCCTGCTCCAGAGCCTCCCTCCCAGGGAAGCTCCGGGCATCCATCAGCCTGTTAATTGCGCTAATTAGAGAGTGCGGAGGTGTTAATTGGAAAACCCTGGGATCGTGCCTGTTTGCGGGAGGGATGGATGTCAATAAACCGGGATTGATGACTGGGATGGCGTGTGCTCCGCGCAGGTTAGCGGCGAGTCGGGGGATGTCAAGGAAATGTTACTGCTCAGATGAAGCAATTGTTAATTAAAAGCCACGGTAATTAATACACCCTCGTTGCCATATGGTCCTGCCGAAGGCAGGGGGATTCGTTGCTCCGTTTGTAATTCTCCGTTTCCTTCTCTTTGTCCTGTGGAAGGTGCGTGGTTGGATAAAAAGGGGGAACAAAAAAGGCAGAGCGGTGGTTCAGCAGCGGAGCTCTGGAGTCTGAAATGGTAATTAATGGTAATTAACGATCCATTTGTGCAGCTTCTGTTGCTGTTGCCGTTGGAGGGGGCTCCTCCCTCCCCTTTTAACCAAACCCACCCTTTCCCGCTGGATGTGGGTGTTGTTGGATCTTCCCGCTGGCTGTCTGGACACCGTCCCTGCCTCTCTGCCTGGGGGAAGGTCTGCTCCTGCTGAGCCCCTCTGGATGCCGTGTTCGGAGAATCCCTGGAACACTGCTTGTGTTTGAACTGCAGGGGATGAGCAGCAGGAGCTGGGATGCTGCAGATCCCTCCCAGCTCTGTGCAGGGCTGCACGTGTGCTCCGGCATCCTTCAGCTCTTCCCAGTCATCCCGGATCCGTCCTGGCTGGAAAAGTGCTTGTTCCTAATTTAAATCCACTTTATAACCTCACAGACACCGGCTTCATTTTTATTTCCCCCCCCCTCCCTTTTTTTTTTCTTTAAGGTTTTGTAAAACTTTTTATAGGAATGGAAATATTTCCATTATTATGATGATGACTTTCTTTTATGACTTCCCTCGCAGTGTTGTTAGGATCCCAGACACTCCAGCATCCCAGAGGGGTTTGGGAACGGGAAGTAGAGTTTTTACAGGACTTGGAGAGGGAACTCAGCTGGCCTGGTGTCCCCAGCTCCGGGAATCACCCGGGCTGCAGGAATCTGCTCCAGCATCCCGCCTCTGGCAGGGGCTGGAACCACCAGAGCGAGCCCACAGCTCCTCCAGCAGCAGAGATTTCCTCCTAATTCCCAACAGTTAAACTCCAGTTTATGCCCGAAGCCAGGAAAGTTTTATATCCTTTCCAAAACCCTTTTCTTTTTCTTTTTTTTCTTTTTTTTTTTCCTTTTTTAATACTTCCTGTTGTAACTCTGGATATTCCTGTTCTCCATGTAAAAGTCAAATCCCTGCTTGAATCCTGACGAGTTTCTGGCCCCGGTGATGCTGTTGGAGTGTCGGACATGAAGCGTTCCCCGTGGGGCCTCATGGATTTCAGAGGGAAAATGGGAATAGGAACAGCAATAATCCCAGATTTCTGAACTTGAAATCATTGAAATTCAAAGTGGGGAAGGAAAAGATGTAATTTTATGGCAAAAGGTGAGGGGTTTATTCCAGATTTTCACTCCTAACGCAGCATCCTTGTGAGCATCCCATCCTTGGGAAGCTGCTCCAACCACGCCATGCACCAACCAATCCCAAATCCCAATAATCCCCTTAACCTTGAGCTGTCCCACAGCCACCAGTGTGTCACCCCCAGAGCCCTGGGACAGTGGGAGGGAGCCAGGAGCTCCCCTTGGGAATGGATGTCACTCATATCCCCTGCGGAAATGACTTTTGAAATGCAGATAATCTCCAACATGCAAATGAGCAGCTCGCTGCTCCCTGTTTAATATGAATGATCAGCCCCTGAATAGCGATTATTACACGCCACATTTCAGCAATTATGTTGTTCCTGGTTTGTCTCGCTGCCTTTTGGGGTGTGGAGGGGGGAAATAGGGAAAAAAAAAAAAGAGGGGAAGGAGAAAGGGAGGTGGTGTTTTTTCATCCCATCCCTCTGGTTTTGTTCCCATCTTGTTACAAACTCCTTTGGTGCTGGGTGAGCGCTGAGCTGTGCTGGTGGGATGGAGGGGTGTGGAACTAAAACTGCTTTTCCATGGAGGAAAATGTGGTGGGAAGGAGGGAGAGACCCTCACTCCTGGGTGGATTCCCTGCTGCCACTTTCCTGTGTCAGGGCTGGATGTGGCAGAGACCAGTGCTGGGTGTGCTGGTCCTGTTTCCTCCAGTGCCAGCCCAAATCCAGGAGTTTCTTCCAGAAAAAGGCACCCTCAGCTTCACAACCACCAACCTGCCACTCATCCAAGCTCACTGGGCAAAGACTGGGAGAAAGGAAGGATTTTCCAACCCGTGTGCAGCCGTGCTCTCGTTTCCACATCGCAGGCCTGCCGTTCCTTTGGGTTTCCTCAGCCTGGCACCTCCTGCCAGGTGGTTTTTCCCTGCCAGGTGGTTTTTCCCGCTGAGAAATGGTGGTTAGCTGGGAGATGAAGCATTTGGAGAGAATGTTTTGACTTTTTTAGGATTTTCAGGGGGGAATCCGAGGTTCAGGTTCCCTTTGCTCTGTGTGCAGCCTTGCTGGGGCTTTGGCTGCGCTCTCACCATGAAATACTTTGGGATTTGGGGAAAACAAACGGATTCCTGAAGCTCTGTGCCTTGCTCCAGGCTCGGGGAAAGCAAGAATTGTGGGTTTTCGTAAGGAATTGGTCACACTAGGGATGTGCAGCTTCACATTTAATTTTTGAGGTGAATCCAACACAGCTAAAACCCAACAGGGTTTGACATCCCGTCCCACCAGGCTCAGGGACAGCCAAGGATCTCAGCCCCCGTTCTCAGGCTCTTCTCCCCTCCTCTTTAGGTCCTGCTAACGAGTCATGATGGTTGAATCTGCCTCGGAGACGATCCGCTCCACGCCCTCGGCCCAGAACGGGGTGAGCAGCCTCAGCAATCAGCCCGATGGCGGCGGCGGCGGCGGGGGCGGCCCCGGGGGAGGCGGCCGCGATGGAGCCGCCGGAGCCGAGGCCAACGGAGAGATGAGCCCCGTGGAGCTCCTGCACTTCCAGCAGCAGCAGGTAGGACGGGCAACCCGTTCCTTCCAGCCCGTTCCCTTCCAGCCCGTTCCCTTCCAGCCCGTTCCCTTCCAGCCCGTTCCCTTCCAGCCCGTTCCCTTCCAGCCCGTTCCCTTCCAGCCCGTTCCCTTCCAGCCCGTTCCCTTCCAGCCCGTTCCCTTCCAGCCCGTTCCCTTCCAGCCCGTTCCTTCCAGCCCGTTCCCTTCCAGCCTGTTCCTCCAAGCAGGGTCCTTCAAGGATGTGGTTTGGGGGCAGCACTGGGTTTTGCCACGCTTTGTCCTCAGGGTTGGGTTCCAGCAGGTTTGGCCGTTCCTGGTTGAGCTAAGGTGCAGGTGCTGCCCCAAAATCCAGGGGTTTGGGAAGCAGAGCCCATCCATCCCTGCAGCTCACGGGCTGGAATTTGCTGGTTTTGGGGGAAGGTCCTGCTTGTTCTGCCCCCTGTCAATCTGAGGGGCTGAGACACCAAAAGCCTTGGCTGTGACACCAGCAGCAGGGGCTCCCTGAGAGGACTTTGGTTATCCGGGAGCTGCTTTCCCATTCCCTGAGGCTCCTGCAGATTGAACCTCACCCACATGGCCCAGGACACGTGTGACAGTGACACGTGTGTGCAGCAGCTCTTTGTGTGTCCCCTGCCACACGCATCCCCTCTCAGCCCTGGGGACGTGCCTGCAGCTTACCTTTCCAAACAAACTTTGGCAAAAAACCCCATCAATTTCCCTGCTCGGCTACTAAATAAGGCAATGATCCCTCTCCTCATGCGGAGATCGCTTCCCTGAGCCATAAATTCCAGCGTGAAAGCTGTAAAAAATTGCTGTGTCTGATACTTTAGTAGGGAGTGCTGTAAATCCATTACCTGGATAACAGGCGTTCGGCACGCCGCTAAGCCCCTGTTCCCTGCATCCAAAGGGTAATCATGCGTGTAATGCCGCTGCCAGTGCCCCTCCGAGGGGCTGCCTGCTCTTCCTCCTGGAATTCCACCGGATAACGGGGGATCCCTGCTCCCTTCCAGCCCAAAAGATGCAAATTGTGGCTGTGGAAGCCTGCAGGAAATCGGGTTTTGCGAATTGTGGCTGTGGAAGCCTGCAGGAAATCGGGTTTTGCAAATTGTGGCTGTGGAAGCCTGCAGGAAATCGGGTTTTGCAAATTGTGGCTGTGGAAGCCTGCAGGAAATCGGGTTCTGCGTCCTCGCGGATGCTCCCGGTGAATGCTGATGGTTGATTTCGCCCTCTTGGTGTTTCTGCTGGCTGGCACCTGGGGTTGTTAAAGCAGAGGTGGACTTCCAAAAAAACCAAGTGGCACCTCCAGTGATGGTACCTAGGGAAAGGAGAGGGCTCATCCTGAGGATTATCCATCTTCCTGCTTCGGGGAGCAGGCTGAGCACCAGCTGGGGTCAGGAATAAATGTCCCCACAGCGGGAGTTTTGGACAATTAGGTGCCTGATGGAGTTTTTGCTCCATCCCCGGGAGCATCCAGCATTCTCCCCAGGTTCTGGGCGGCTGGGCTCTTCCTGCGTGCTCGCTCCCTCATCCTGGAATGTCAGCACTCAATCCTCATTCTTGAACTTCATGAAATTCCCCCCCAGAAACATTGGGAAGCTTGCAGGGGGGGAAGCTCACATTTCATCCTGGTGGGCCGAAAGCTCCGTGTCTGTGGGGGTTTCTGTGGGAGCTGCAGCTCCTGGGAGCTCCTGCTCCCATTTTTGGCTGGATTTGACTTTTTCCAGTGCCTGTGACCTCGCTGCTTTTACAAGGGTGAAGCCAGACAGGTCCTTGCAGGGAATTTTTGGGTTAAAGCTCCTCTCCAAGGGCACTGTCTCAAGGTGGGTGGGATACTGAAGCGATGGGGATGTCATGAAGTGCTCAGGGACTTTGTTTTGGGGAGCAAGGGGGACGTGAGTGTGTGGCAGCTCCTGCCTGGATTGTTGAGACAGGCTCACCCACTTCCAGAGCACGACATTCCCTCACCATCCTCATCCATCCTTCCCAATCCACGCCACTTCCGAGCATCCTGGAGAGCCTGGAAGGGGAGAACCTGGAGATGGGGAGCCGGTGGGGTGGGGAAAGGCCATCCCCCTCTCCTTCCTCCCTCCCTCCTCCCCTCCCTCCCTCTCTCTCCCGCAGCCCGGGGGGCTGGCACTGGGCTTAAATCCCTGGATTTCAATGCTCGGGATGGGGCTGAAAAGCCTCAATAGCTCGAACCTGCTTTGTGGCGGAGGGGAGAGGTCGCCCGGGGGCACCGGGGGGCAGCCCCCGGCCCGGGACCCCCTCCCCACCGTTGCTGTGGGAACGTGGAGAGACCTCCAGCACTGCCGGGCTCCAAAGGGATCCGCCAGCCCCCCCTGCCAGGCTGGATCCCCCCGGAATTCCCGGTGGAGGAAGGAAATGGGGGCAACGGGGTGATGGGGGTGGCACATCCCTATGAGGGAGCCTCTGGATTTTTAGGGGATGGGAATAACAAGCACTGCTCAGCCAAGATTTGGGGTTTTCCAGGAGGTTTTTTTTTTTTTTGCTGAATTCCTGCAAAAAAAAATTCCAATTTTTAGCCAGCAGCTGGTGTTTAAATCCATGAGGTGCAGAGAGATAGGTGCAGGTTTGGGGTGCAGGGAACAGAGGAAAAGAATGGAAAGAGATCCTTGCAGATACAGCAGGAGCTGCACATGAAGAACCCAAATCCATGCAAACCTCGTGGAGCAGGGATGTCCTGAGAGAACCAAGGGGACAAGTCCAGAGTCTGGCACCCCACGGGAGCTCCATCCAGCTTTTAATCCATGGAAAAGGAGCCAGCCGGAAAATCCAGCTGCTCTGGTGTTGTTTGGGATTGTTTTTATGGTGCAAAAAATACCAAAAAAATTGCAGTGTGCTGCAGGCAGACAGCAAAGAAACGAGGAGGAATAAACAAAAATAAGGCTTGTTTTGGAGAAGGAGCAAACGGGACTTTTTTGGGAGTTGGGGAAGGGTGTGGAGGGGGAGGAGAGGCACTTTGCTGCCCTGGGAGAGATACCATTCCATAAAACATGTGATCACATCTCAAATATATTGTGTAATCCTCTATTATTAGGGTATTTAAGATAAAAACGAGGCCGGAGCACTTAAATGAAACTCATCTCTCTCTTCACTTCCCTGATTCATATTTAATATTTCACTGAGGGCAAATGCAGGAGCTGTTTTTCCTTTTTTTTCCCCCTTTTATTCCCCTTGTTTTCCCCTTTTTTCCCTTTTTTCTTGTTTTTTTCCCCCTTTTTTCTACTTTTTTCCCCTTTCCCACCCTTTTTCCCCCCTTTTCCCCTCTCTTTTCCCATGGGTTGGGATTGTCAGGAGCACATTCCTCCTGCTCTAAATTAGTGGGGCTGGGTTTCACCCCTTGCCTGTGAGGATTGAGGAGTCAGGAGCAGAGGAATAAAGTCCAGGAGCACTGGAGCAGGGCAGACCAGCTGGGGCTGGGCCACAGACACAGAGCTGGGTGTAAAAAGGAATTTATTTTTTTTTTCATTTTCCTGTGAGGAATTGTGTCTTTTTTTTTTTTTTTTTTTTTTTTTTTTTTTTTTTTTTTTTTTTGGTCATTTGGATCTCTTGGAGCCATTTGGTTCTGGTTAAGTGAGTCCAGGGCTGGGCTGGTGGAAGTGCTCCTCAATATGGCATCATTTACTGTTAATATCCAGCTAAAAATATCCCTGTGTGTTGTTTTAATGGCTCTAATTCTGGAATGTGACGATGTCATTTTTATGAGGTTAGTGTAAAAAATCCTCCTTTTTTTTCTTTTCTTTTTTTTTTTAAACTTTTTTTTTCGGCCCTTCCCAACATCTTTCCACCCTCCAAAAGGATTGGAGAGAAAAGGGAAGATAAAAATTCCCTTATTCCCTCTTTCCATGCAAAGTTCCTGCTTTGATGGAATTTTTCAGGTGTTTTTTCTCATTTTGGAAGGTGAAACACCATATAAAGCTCTGATCCAGGTGGAAAATCCCTCAGATGATTTTGGGCAGCTCTTCCCAGCTGGAGCATCCAGGCTAGAATTAAAAACTCCATCCTCATTAAGTGAACTATCTGGTAAATGAGGCACTTTCAAATGCCCCAGGCAAGATTTTCCTTTGTCCTGGGATTATTTTGGGTTGATTTTTTCTGGGGGGAGGCTGTGACTGCTCCTTTTAGGATGACCCATGCATGTCTCTCTCGTCTTTTTGGAGCTCTTGACTCATTTTTTCCCAATCAGGAGGCCTCGGAGAGGCTCTGCTGGGACAGGTTTTGAGGAGGAGAAGGCAGGGATGAGGATTAATCCCACATTAATCCAAGGTGTGGTGTGAGGCAGCCACCCTGGAGGGGGTGGGAGCTGCCCTCTCTTCTCCCTGGGCTCTTCCAGGGCTGGAGACTGGTGTTTCCCCGTGGCAGGAAGGGGAGTTTGTGATGTTTACCATGGAAAAGGCAAAGTCTGCCCTTCCTGGACTCTGGAGAAGCTTCCAGCACATTCAGGGGTGGATGTATGGAGCCCTGGATGGGGAAAAATCAAGATAATCTTAATTAGGAAGGGAAAAAAATCAGGATAATGCTCAGGTAGGCTGGGTGGAAGTTGGGAAAAGGGGCTGCTCCTCTGCTGAAGGATGTCTGGAGTTGGGGGTGATGCAGAGAGCTGGGGGGATTTGGGGTCTGAGGGGAGGGATGAGCATCCCTGGGGGGATCCTGGGAGCAGGGAAACCTCTGGTGCTGTGGGAGCAGGTCCTGGCAGGGTGGGATTGATCCCGGCATGGTTGGGGTGTTCATTAAGCCTGTCCCAGCACACACCTTCCAGCATCTCCCACCTCTCCCTGCAATCCCAGGTGTGTTCCACATCCCAAGGGAGTTCTGGGCCTCCTCCAGCAGTGCCCATCCTCTTCCTCATCCTGGAATGTGCTGCCTTTGGGGAGGGCAGAGCTTCACCACAGCAGCCCTGGCTGTGTCAGAGACATTTCAAACATTTTCTGGGATCATTTGGTGATCAGAGCGAGCCATCCAGGAGTTTGACACCAGGAATTCGTTCCCAGTTCTTGGTGATGTGCTGATGACTCCTGGATAACACCAGGAGGTGGGATATGGGTTGATTTTTATCTATAAATAATTTCTCCTCATTCACAGAGGTAAAATCCCATCTACTCCCACAGGGAAACTCTTGCTTCTGCTTCCCACCTCCTCAGCCCCAAGGAGAGGCTCTGAGTGACACTTCCCTGTGGAAAAGCTTCATCCCCCCCCACCACTGCGCTGCTCCTCCTGCCTTGTGCAGGCAACAAATGCAGCTGGCAGGTGGCTCTGCTTTCTGAAATTCCATCCTGGATGCTCCACATGCCCTGCAACAGGTTTCCATCCCTGCCTGCAGGCTGAGCCCAGCTCGGGCTGGGGACAGAGGGAGGGGGCAGCTCCAGAGAGGCCCCTGTGTGCAATTGTGAGGCCATGTCGGGTTTTTTCCCCCTGTAAATCTTTGTAATTTCGTGCTTCAGAGCACACCAAAGTGAGGGAGCCAGCGGGGAGTGAATTAAATTCCCCCCTGAGAGGCGGCGAGCTGGGGCCGGGCCGGGCGGGCGCTGGGGCTCGCTGGCACCCCGGGCCAGCCGGGCCTCGCCTTTGGGAGGAGAAATTCCACGAGAAGTCTCGTGCAGCACTTCTTGTGTGCTGGAATTCTGTTCCTGAGGCTTTTCCCCCTGTGTTTTCCATCGTGCAGCACTTCTTGTGTGCTGGAATTCTGTTCCTGAGGCTTTTCCCCCTGTGTTTTCCATCCTGGCTGTGCTGGTTTTTGCCAGGCCGGGGCAGGGGCCTGCCTTTGGCTGGGTCTCCTCTGTGAGATGCTGCTTGCAAACACAGGAATTGTACATGGAGGAGCCAAATCCACGCAAAACTCTGCTAAAAGACACTTGGAAAAGCAGCTAAAGCTCAAGGATTTGCTGTGGGGATGTGGGGTGCAGCCCAGTGCTCCATCCTGGTGGGTGCCTCTGGCCTGGCGCTGAGCTGCTGCTGAGTGGATTCCTCCACATTGGCTTTTAACTGGAATTACTGTTTTCATTTCCAAAAGTAATTAAAATATCAGACCTTGAGCTGTCATAACTGTCACAGGGTTTTTGTGCTCGCGTTACCGATGCACATCTATCCCTGGTAATAACAGGGAAAATAAAATGCCTGTGGAGAAACATTGGGGCTGAGGCAGCTCTGGGATCTGGACAATGGGATTTTTCCATCAGTGATTCCCAGTGGTGAATTGCTGTGTTTGTCCTCAAGGATCTGTGTTTTTAGTTTTTTTGGATAAAGGAAGTTTGGGAGTTATTGACTGGGTGGGTTTGGGGGTGCTCAGTGACCATGGGTGCACAATCCTGGGATGCAGCTCTGGTAATTCACCACAGGAATAGGAAATCAGGATCTGTTTACTTACAAAATTCCTCAGGTTTTGATTTTCTTGGGGCTGTCTGGTTCATGTGAGGGTGACAAATACACCCAAGGGTGCCCAGTGCTGTGTCTGGGGTGTTCGGTTTGGGCCCCCTGTTATGAAATTACAATTTCTTTATAAAGTAAGGCTGAGTCTGTTAAACCCTTTGCTCTCAGCCTCCAGCTGGAAAATCCCTCTCATTTTTCACGTGTCCTTGTAGTGCCTGTCCAGCTGCACAGAGCAGGTCTGGTGGATTTTCCACCAAAACAAAGATGTGGCACATCTGGGGCATCCTTTGCTTTTCATGTGCTCTTCCCAAGAGTTCCCTGTGCAGAGGAGCACAGGGAGGACCTGAAATGGGATCTAAAATGCAGGGAATGGCTTTTCATGGATGCCCTGTTTGAGGAGGGGCTCTGGGTTGGGGTTTTGTGGGTGCTCCTTGGTTTGGATTGACAGGTGAGGCATGTGCTGAGCTCTGAGTGGATTTCAGAGTTGAGGGGGGAAGCAGGGTGGAGATGCTTCAGAAGTGTGCCCAAAAAAGCCCTAGAAGGAAGGAAAAGAATCCTTGCAAAGCACAAAAAAGGGGCAATCAGGTTTGGAAGCACTGGGTTGTTTTCCTCAGAGCTTTACTCCTTTTGCTGGCTCCCAAGCTCATTTTCTCAGCTCACACTCACTCCTCTTTCCTCCTTGTCTCTTGAGGGAATTTTCCTTAATTTCCCCTGTTTTCTCCAGCTGCCCACGGTGCTGGGTATGGCTCTCTTGTACCTGTGTTTTTCACAAGTGCATTTTATCCATTTCTATTCTTTTCTCCCTATTTTTGTGGGATTCCCAGCAAAACATTTTCATCCCTGTAAAAAACTTGAAGAAACTCGTCACTTTTCTAGGCAAACCCCCCTACAAACAATCAGATTTCATGGTGGTCACTTGTGTGGGTTGCTAAGCAGCTCCTGGATCACCATCAAATCCACTGGAACACATTCCTGGATTGATTCAGGCTGGGATCCTGCTCTTGGCTTCACCCAAACCTGGCTGGTGACTGGAACTTTCTGCTCTTCCAGTGCCACGATCCAATTAATGAAATTAAATGCCCACAGTGGCCTTGGGCATAAGGGACAGCAGCAGGAAGGTGGAGGAGGCTCTGGAATAAATCATCCAGGAGCTGGGTCTCGGGTGGCTGTGGCAGGGCTGGGGTTTGGGAATGACCCTTGGGACATGGGAGTGCTGCACCTGGTGGGGATTTTTGGAAGAGGACAGGATTGTCCCCATGGGAGAGTGGTGGTCTCTAATGGGATGTACTGGTCAAACTGGTGTGGCAGGAGGGAGCATGGGGAACGCTGCCCTCTTTGTGCATCAAACCCATCCCGTGAATGGAATCCATGGAGGAGCAGCTGGAGCTGGAGGAGGAGGAGGAGGGAGCCTTCCTCATGGCCACCCCTGTGTCTCTCTTGCAGGCTCTGCAGGTGGCTCGGCAGTTCCTGCTGCAGCAGGCCACGGGGCTCAGCTCCCCCAGCAGCAACGAGGGCAAGCAGCCAGCAGTGCAGGTGAGCCCCGAGCACGTGCGAGTGTCCCCTGTCACCCCAATCCCAGGAAGGGCTGGGCCACAGCTGGGGGACAGCACAAACCCCTGTCACCTCCATGGCTGGAGCACTCCGTGGGTGAAATCCTCTGGAAACCTCCAGAAGTTTCTTGGGAGGTTTTTTTTCATGTGTAGGGTTGGGGAGGGGAGGTCGCTGCGTGTCACCCGTTTTTGGGACAGTGTCTTGGACACAAGAGTTTCCTGGGGTTGGAGCATCCCAGGATGGATGCTGGGTGCTGTGAGGGTGGCCCAGGGCTGGAAAAGGGAACAATCCTTTGGGCTGGAGCCGGGGCAGGTCCCCCAGGATGGGACAGAGGCCCAGCTGGGATGGGGATTTGTGGCACTTGGCAGGAAGATGGACTTTGGGTAGGCACATCCTGCTCCTGTAGGGATGGGGAACCTCCCCTTTGCTCCCCTTCTCTGCCAAAGGAAAAGGGCAGAAAATGGGCAGGAGAGGGGTGAAATCTGGAGAGAGGGGGAGGCAGGGAGAAGCAAAGCCCAAGCGATGGGAAGTGACAATTTAAATAGCTGTGCGGAGGGGCTCTCCCTTCAGGCTAATTAAATTTATCGGAGAACAGCAGGTTACCTTATTAGAGCCACGTGGGTTTAATTAACAAAGGAAAGTAATTAGCACAAGCGCTCTCGGAGCTGGAGGTCCTGCCTGTGCCAGGCTGAGCCGGGTGGCAGCGGGAGCCGGGCTGGGATGGGCAATGCCGGGATCCTCTCCTGGCTTGGAGTGCCAGGGCACGGCTGAGCCATCCAGCAGCAATTCCCAGGGCTGCCGGGGCTCAGGAGAGCCCAGAACGCCCCGGGCTGGGAAGCAGCAGCTGGGTGGGAGCAGTGGGAATTACTCAGGGCTCCTACGGCACAAACAGGCGGCTTTTTCCAGTGGTGCCGGCAGGAAGGAAATGCAGTCACTGCATGGAAAATGTCTGCAGAGGACAAAGGCGGCGAGGGTGAAGTCAGATTCCGGTAACAGGCGCCTCGCTCCCCTCGTGGGTGTGTGTCCCTGCACTCCTCCTCCTCCTCCTCCTGCTGCCTGGCCCTCCTTGCTCTGCCTGGTATTCCCGGCTGGATGCAGCCGAACATCCCGTCCTCCCCTTCCCTGCTGCTCCCCAGCCTCCCCTCCCTGCCTGCCCATCTGGCCAGCGGCTTTTGCCAGAGTGAACTGGATCTCCTTCCTCCCTCCTTCCCCTCCTCCCTTTTCTCTCTCTCCGTGTTGCAAAAAGGACTTGTGAAAGTTGTAGACGTGAGTCAGAAATAGCTCATAACTCAGCAGCGCCCGGCAGCGCCTCCCCCCGCGGCCCCGCCGGCAGCTGGAGCGGGATCTGACCGAGGGGAGATAGGGGATTAAGCAGACTCCTTTGAAAGGAAGTTTATCTAAGGCACGGTGGTGTGGATGAGACTGGCCAGGACGGCTGCAAGAGGAGGAGGAGGAGGGAAGGCTGGGTCCCAGCACGGCCCTCCTTGGCTTGGAGGCAGCAGGAAGCGCGGCAGGATGGGAACGGTTGGGAATTGGGGTGTCCTTTGGGCTCCCTGCCTGTGCATGTGCAGCCCCTCAAGCTTGGGAATGGATTGCCACATCCATGGGGAATTTTGTCTCTCCTCAGCTCTGTGCCAGCCAGCTCCTGGCCCTCAGTCCTGGGGGAATGAGCAGGAGGGTCCCAGTGTTGGCAGGGAGAGCAGGAGTCCCCCCGTGCTTGCCCACGCCATGCCCTCTCCTTGTCACCCTGCTGATAGGGCTGGGATGTTTTTGGGGCACCAAGCCAGCAGGAATATTAATGACATTCCCAACAGCCTGTGCTTAAAAACAATCAGGGAGCTGCTGGGCTCAGCAGCATCTTGGATTGGGGTTTTTTTTTTGGAGTAGGGACCCTCTTCCACAGATGCCTGGAGGTGTGTGTGGAGAGCCTCATGTTGTCACTCCAATTACAGCTGCAGGAAAAAAAAACCAACAAAACCCATCTTTGGGTGTTCTAAAACATTTAAAAATAGGTTTATTTCTTTACAACTTTAAAACTCTTGGAAACTTGGTGGGCACTGACAAAATGTTGTTTTTGAGGGTTTTTGGTGTTGCAGGGTGTTGTCATCCTGGGGTGGTGGGAGCAGCAGATCCCCCTGGGATCCAGCACAGCCCATGGAAGGAGGTGTTGGAAAAGCAGCACCCCGAGGTGTCAGTGCTGGCTTGGAGGCACCTGGAATGATGGGGTGCCCTCTTTGGGTGCCCCCAGAGCTGGGGGTCTCCCAGCCTCTGCTGGGATCAAGTGTCTGGAAGGGGAGAGGGGCTGGAGGGCGCCGGGGAAGGGAGGAGAGGAGTTTGGAGCAAACTGCGGGAAATTGCTTTTCTTTTGTCTGCTGCAGCGGGGAGGGCAGCGGAGCAGAAAAGTGTATTTTGTTGATTTGAAACTTGAGTGAAATGGGTAATGAAGACAGATCAATACCAGCCCTTCTGCCTTCCCTCTCTGGGAAAAAAAAAAAAATCCAGCAGCCCGTCCTCCTGGGCTCACGGGGAGGTTTTTCCATTTGAACTTGGAGCATCCCTGTCTGTCCCTGCTCCATCCCAAAGCCCCCAGCTCTGCCAGCCTGGTGCCACTGCCACCATCCCACTCGGGGATTGGGGATTTGGGTTCTCAGAGGAGCAAAGTCACTTCAGTCCCTGTGGAATCACGGGTGTGAGAGCTGTGCCAGCACCCCGTGCCCACAGAGGGGACATGGGGACCCTGCCCGGGTGCTGCTGGGGGGCAGGGGCTGGCTGAGGAGGGGGCTCAGTGCTGTCACCTCTGCTGCCACTGTCCCCAAGCAGGGACTGGAGCCCAGCCAGGTGTGACTGGGGCCTCCCCAGCAGGAAGGCTGTGCTAACGAGGATGCGCTAATGAGGATGCTCTAACGAGGATACACACTGGGCTGAACATGCCGGGGATTGATTCTTCCTTTCCTTCACGTGAAGCTGAACATCAGGGCCTGGTGTCCTCCACGCAGGTGTCCCCTCACCTGCTCCCCCTGCTGCCACCCCACCCAGGGCACTGGAGCCTTTGGTGCTGGGGCTGTTCAGAGCATTCCTAAAATTGTTCCTAAAACCACCCACAGCCTGAAAACCCAGCCTGGCACGTGGGGCTGAGCTTCATTTCTCCTCTGACCCTGGGCAGATTTTAGTGCATTGTCTCATCCCAGCCTGGTGAGGTCCAGAGGTGGCACCGCAGTGTTTGGGTGGCCCTGTGCCACCCCTCGGGGTTTATAAGCCATGGCTGGGGTCACCTCGGTGTCAGTGGCATCGCTGCCTGCCCTGGGCACTGGGAGCACTCCCAGACTGAGCCAGGTGGATCCTGGAGCTCACCCAGGGGTGCAGAGTGCAGGAAGGGAGGCAGGGATGTGCCAGGGAGTTAGGGTTGTTCTTCTCCCGTGGGAATTGGGTGCTCTGAGGTGGGATTTGCTCATCCTCTACCCCTAAAACAGCACAACTCGAAGCTGCTTTTGGTGGTTGTTTCCCCCTTTCTGTTTCCAACCCCCTCTGTTTGTTCCTATCGGGTTTGGATTTGAAAAGAGTGGTTAAAATTAGGAAAAACAGCACAAACATATTTTCTGCTGTTTCTAACTGAGAGTTAAACCCCAAAACTGAATCAGAGCAGGGATGTGCAGCCTGGAGTTTTCCCACCCCAAAATGCTCTGGGATGTGCCAGAGCACCCCAGCCTGCTTTTCTCTCAAGGGGCAGCGGGTTGGCATTAAAATAATCAGCGGGGTGGGCATTGGTGGTGTTTGGGGGGTTCAGGGGCCATGGGGATCCAGAGCCCCACATTCCTGGAGAGAGAGAGAGGTGCTCATCCCAGAGCCAGCAGGGATGGGGCCACGAGGTCTGGGCTGTGTGGTTGAGGCGTGGAGCAGGAGCTGCCCCTTCCCGTAGCGGCGGTGACGTGCAGCCCCTGGGGACACGGTGGCTCCTGTGGTGACCTCCTGGCCGGAGCAGGGATGTTTGGAGGCTGACAGAGGCTGTCCCCAGGCTGTGCCAAGCCAGCTGTCCCCGGGGTCAGGAGGGCACGGTCCCTCTGATGACAACGCTGCGAGCCAAGGCCCCGGGCCGCGCCTTTCCCCGCTCTGCCTCACGCCTGGGAGCTCAATCTGCTTCCCGTAAAAACGACCAAAAAAAAAAACCCCAAGAAAAATTTCTCAAGAGCTTCACTCCCCATCCTGCCTCCTTCCACATGGCCAAGTCCTGCTTCCCTCAGCTGGCTTTGGCTCAGGGAGGGAATATTCCCTGGAATACCTGCCTGTTTTTCCACCCACCGCCTGCTGCTCCCGCCCCATCCTCTGGCACGGGGATTACAGCAGGGCCTGGAAAAGCAGCCCCTGGAGATGCTGCTGGCCGGCCGGAGCAGCGCCGGCTGTTTCTGGGAGCAGCCAGAGCTGTTAGTAAGCAGTTTCTGCGGGGTGGCAGCCGGCCAAGGCGTGAGTCAAACCCTTCCTGAGTCGGTGTCTGGCAGATGCCAGCTCGTGACGCGTCGGGCTGGTCCCCAGCCACTGCTGCTGCTGCTCCGGGGCTGCTGCCGGGACCTGCTTCCCGAGGGATGGGCCAGCTCCAGGGACATTTCCCGGCTGCTCCGGTGCCTGGAGGTGGTGGCAGCTGGGTGACACTCACCCCTCACAGCCCCTGTGCTGCTCTGGTGGCATCTGGGTGACACTCACCCCTCACAGCTCCTTATGCTGCTCTGGTGTCCAGGGGTGGTGGCAGCTGGGTGACACTCACCCCTCACAGCCCCTGTGCTGCTCTGGTGTGCAGGGATGGTGGCACCTGGGTGACACTCACCCCTCACAGCCCCTGTGCTGCTCTGGTGGCACCTGGGTGACACTCACCCCTCACAGCCCCTGTGCTGCTCTGGTGTCCAGGGGTGGTGGCACCTGGGTGACACTCACCCCTCACAGCTCCTTGTGCTGCTCTGGTGTCCAGGAGTGGTGGCAGCTGGATGACACTCACCCCTCACTGCTGGCACCCTTCAGCCCTCACATTGACCACCTGCATCCCAGATTTTGAGGCAGCTGCTGCCCAGATCCTGCTGTTATCCAGGGATGCCAGGCTGGCCTTTCTCCCTGCTGTGGGGAATCTTGTCACTGAGGGCCATGGCTGCAGCTGAGGGGGTGTCCCAGAGCCACCCTGGGGTGTGTCACTGCAGGGCTTTTGGCCAGGTTGGGATGGACATTTCCATCCCCAGCTCATTTTGCTGGAGCAGCAGCTCTCCTTGTCCCCAACAGGCAGCTGGCACTGTCACCAGAGCTTGGGACAGAGACCCCCCAGCACTGGGGTTTGCTGGCCCACACTGGGGTCAAGGCAGTGCTGGAACATTCCCGGCACCGAGCGTGGGATGAATGGGAGCAAAACCTCCTGCAAGTGGGAATTTCCTCTTGTACTAAAAGTTGCTGCTTTCCCTGGAAACCTTAACTGGGAGAGGAACGTTTTCCACGCTGTGGGGGAATTCTTCACAGGAACCAAGGAAGCAGCAGAGCCTGGCTGCCCCTCTCAAGTTCACCCCATTCCCACCTCACCCCCACACGGATCTGCCACCATTTCTCCGTGTCAGCTCCGCATCCGAGCACGGGGCTGGGGGGAGGAAGGAAAAAAAAAAGCCATTTAATGCAGACAAAGGTTGTATGAAAATATAATTCTGCTTTTGTTAGCAGCCATCAAACTCTAAAAAGCGTCACTTTTGTTTTCTTGTAACATTGTGAAAACCTCGTGTCGGATCGAGAGCTGGGGCCCTCTCGACTAATCGCCTCTCCTTTGTGTTTTTAGATTATAGGGGCAATTAGTGTTGTCAAAACCTCTGGCAATTCTCTTTGCTCTTGACAGGGTGTCAGTCCGCTGGGCGAGAAATGGAAGGTGTTATAACTCTCCGGTAATTAGGATGCCTCCGATTTGAAAATGCCAGCAAACGTGTTCGAGGGGCCGTGGGAGGGGGTGGGGAGCCCGCCTGGGCTTGGAGGGGGGGGGGATGAGGAGGAGCAATTAATTAGGGGCTCTCATTCCGAGCACGTTGCTGGCTGATGAATTGGCAGAGGGAAATTAGCGGCGCACCTCGCTCTCCTCGCCAGCTTCCCCTCCTGCCCAGATGTTCGCCCGGGGCTTGGCACAGCTGGCTGGGAGCACCTGGGTGCCCAAACTCCAGCTCTTCACTGGGTGCTGGTGGGTGCCAGAGCTTTGCAGGGTGCTGAGGGCTCATTCCTGAGCTGCAGCCCTTGGGTGGGAAGTCAGAGGAATTGATCAATAGCTCTGCCACGGAGGTGGCTGGAGGGGGAAACGCTGGTGACAAACAGAGCTGGCCCCGTGTCCCACGCCTCCCTGCAGCAGAATGCCTGAGCAAATAGATAAGGCTGTGCAATCTCCCTTGAAGGTCAGCTGGACACCCATCACAGATGGGAGGGACTGCACGGGTCCCATCCCCGCTGGAGTGGCTGGAAGGGGTCCAGACTGGGCAGCCTGGGCATCTCTGGGGGTCCTGGGCAGGGGGGATGGCAGGAACCAGGCTCTCAGTGGGACTTTGCTGCGTTTCTCTGCTCTTTGAGGTCCTGAGATCCTGGGCTGAGGTGCTGAGGAGTTGTTTAGTTTGGATCAGAAGCGGGTCCTTGGCGTGCAGCTGGATCTGGCTTGTGCTCTGCCCCATCCCACTTGCCAAGGAGTTGCTGCCTCTTCCTGGGATCCCCTGGCTGCTGGTGGCTCCTGACTAGCAATTCTTATTGGCTTTCCCAGGAATATGAGGCATCCAGGAGGGTCATTAAATTACAGAGAGGCCCTACCCCTGCCCAGAGCCTCGGGAAGGGCTTTGGGCGGGTGGGATCAGGGATGAGGCAGCTCCTGATGGCTCCATCCAGGCATTGCTCCACCTGGGCAGGACCCAGCAGGGCTGGGATCCATCACCAACACCTTCCCAGGAGCTTTGCCGGGGGTGTGGACCTGTGTTTTGATAACCAAAGGCAGGGGCTGGCAGCTTCCCTCAGCCCTCCCTCCTCTTGGCACAATAATTACAGGAGTTACTGGTGTCAGCTGGAGGTGAAGCTTTGATGTGTCTGGAGAACCCCATAACCTCTTCCTCGGTGCTCTGTGGAGTTATTTGGGTGATCAGTATCTTCCCACTTCCCTGGCATTTCCCTCCACCCTTCCCGTGCTCCCAGCAGGGGAGGGAGCTGTGGTTTGATGCCCAGTTCTCCCAGCTAAATTGCATTTCAAGAAGAGCCCTCAGCTTGAGGAGGGGAGCTCCTGGTTCTGGAAGCTTCATCCTGGTGCCAGCAGCACCTCGGGACATCTCCCTGCCATCGCCGTGTCCCAGGGGACACACCAGTGGCCAGGGCTGTCATGCAGAGGTGACAGAGGCGTGGGGCACGTGGAGGATGCTCTGGGAGAGCGTTTGGGGTGAGTTTTGCAGCTCGGGGCTGGGAGTGGTGACGTGTCCTTGCCGCCGCAGGTCCCCGTGTCCGTGGCCATGATGTCCCCGCAGATGATCACGCCGCAGCAGATGCAGCAGATCCTGTCCCCGCCCCAGCTCCAGGCCCTCCTGCAGCAGCAGCAGGCGATAATGCTGCAACAGGTAACGCTGCACCGGGGCTGAATCCAGCCAGGCAATTCCCACAGGGCTCTGGGAATGCTGGAGTTTGTTGGAGGCAGAGAAATAAATGGGTCCTTTCCTCCTTCTGCTTTCCACATATTTCCTTTGGGATTCCCAGCACGTCCAGGGATGAGAAGAGCTGCAGGTGCTGACAGTGCTGGTGCTGCCACCCTGAGCCAGGGTCTCAACATCTACAAAATTTCTGCTCAAGGGCTGATTTGGGGCTGCCAAGCTGGGGAAAGCTGGGGTCGGGGTGGATGCTCTTGGTTTGACGTGCCCCAAGCAGAGCCCCCGTGGCCACTGCTGGCCTTTAGCAAGGTGAATGTATCCAGCTCCAGAGCTGAAGTTTGTTTCTCATGGCCCTGCTCAGCTTTTCCAGAGATTTTAGTCAGATGGGGAGGGAAGAAAAAAGTAGGAGAAAAAAAAAAAAAAAAAGAAGAAGCAGATTTCTAGTCCAAAACAAAATAGGTCTGCTTGGGTAAACAGCTCCCGCCGGCGGGAAGGAGGGAGAGAGGGAGAAACCCCACAAGCATCCTCCACACCCTTCCTCCTGCCTCCAGTACCTGTTTACTCCAAACAAGCTGATAAGGATTCAAGGTTGGCCCCAGGGAAAGAACAAAGGGTAAACACTACCCTGGGTGGGTCCTTCCACAAGCCTCTTTGGAGCCGGATAAAGAAACACGTTTGACTGCAAATTAAACAACCCAGGCCGGAATAGCTCACATTCTCCACCGGCAGCAAACCAAACATCACACCTCTCACCCCTGACCCAATGTTCCTGCTCCCAGCCCGGCCACTCCGCAGCGCCCTGGCTCGGGGGTAAACACCCAGCCCCTCCAAACCTGTTCTCCCGACACAAACAGCCGCTGGCTGCTGCCAGCCCCGGGCTGATAAAGGCTTCCCGGCATCCCCAGGGACATTCCTGAGCCCCTGCGAGGGGGCTGGGGGGTCTCGCTGACCTCCCCGTGCCTTCCTCCCCCTCCCTGCACGCAGCAAATCCATCACCCACGGTTTATTTAGGGGCCAGGGCGGGAGCTGGTGGTGATGCTGGCAGGTCCCAGCACTGCCTGTGGACACTGGGACCCTCTCTGGTGGCTCCCTGTGGATCTGGGGGGGCTTTTCCCTGTTTGATGGCCCAGTAAATGCCTCTGCTTTGATTTGGGGGGCTGTTTTGGCTGCAGGGCTGAACCCCCAGCTCTCACGGGCCAGGGGTTGTGGCTGCTCCTGGTCTGTCCTCCCCAGCTGGGACCCCACTGTCTCTCACAGCACTTGTCAGGGGTGTTTTGGGGTCCCACCATGCCAAAACTGGAGTTTCCCCACCCCGAAATGCTCTGGGATGTGCCAGAGCACCCCAGCCTGCTTTTCTCTCAAGGGGCAGCGGGTTGGCATTAAAATAAACAGCGGGGTGGGCATTGGTGGTGTTTGGGGGGTTCAGGGGCCATGGGGATCCAGAGCCCCAGGGTTCCTCTGCTGCCCTGGCTGCCCTGGTGGGTCCTTTCCCTCCCACCCTGCCCCAGGTGACACAGGGAGCCTGCCCTGGTGGCAGTGCCAGGAGCTGGCGTGGCTGTGGTGGTGAGGTGGGCACGGGGAGGTTCTGCTGCTGATCCCGTTGCTCTCTCCCCTTCCCAGCTGCAGGAATACTACAAGAAGCAGCAGGAGCAGCTTCACCTGCAGCTGTTGACCCAGCAGCAAGCCGGAAAGCAGCAACCCAAAGAGGTGAGCTCACCTGGAGGGCACCGGGCCAGCAGAGCTGGCAGCAAAAAATTAAAGGGGGACCAGCACAGAACAAAGCGTGGGGCAACCCCAAGACCCCAGGGAGCCCACAGGGATGGGACAGGGGGACATCCTGCTCTGGAGGTGCCAGGGTGACCAATCCAGTCGCTGGGAGTTGTTTTTTCTCCTTTTCCTGCTCTTCTTCCTCCTCCTCTGCCATCTGGTGCATCCACAAGATGTGGGGTGTGGGACACCAGCACTGGAGGGGCCACTGGACTCTCCCTGGTGACAAGGACAGGTGCCAGCCCCCCAGCACAGAGCCAGGGCTCCCCAAATCCCCCCGTGGTGGGATCAGAGAAGGCTCAGCCCAGCCCTTGCCCAGCCAGGCTCAGCTTGGGCAGCCCAGCCCTGGCAGTGCCCTGGGGAGTGGGCAGGGCTGGCCAGGTGGCAACCAAAGCAGGGCAGTTCCTGCCAGCAAGGGCAGCTCTCCAAAGCCCAGGGACTGTGGGAAACAGCAGTGATGCCAGCAAAGGGCTCTCAGCCCCCCAGGACCACGCTGGCAGTGCTGGGCAGGTGGGTGCCTGGTGGAGACTCATTTCATGCCCCTGTGATTGCACCAATCTTGTATCACCCCCTTTACAGAGCAGGTTTTGCCCTGAGGGCACAGTGATGCCCCCCAAGGGGTTGTGGCTGTGTTTTGGGGACGTGCTGGTCACACAGGGGCTGGGGACAGAGCCCAGCCAGCAGACAGCACCGCTCCCTTCCTTTTCCTTGGGTATTTTTGCCCCTCTGTCACCCCAAAATGCTTCACATGGGGTTTTCTTGCAGTGCATTTTTGCAGAATGCATGTCTGGCATTGCTGTCCCTCCACTGAGTGACCTTCCATGGGCTCCCAGTGACAGGGGTTATGTTCCTGAGCCACTCCCTCCACGTCCCTGCTGCAGCCAGGGCTGCTGGGGCTGTTTGTGGCCATCACTCCTCCCAAAATCCAGCACTCTGATGGACACTCAGCACCTCAAACTCAGCTTTTTGGCAGGGAAGGAAGATTTTAAGCCCAGTCTGTGTGTTGGGGTGGCACAGAGGGGACTCACTGGCAAAGCCACATTGGCCTCAGGGGACCAGGGTGGCTGCAGTGGCTCAGGGTCACCTGCTCCAGCCTCAGCCAGGCTCTCAGTGTGGGATGTTGGTGAATTTACAGGGTCAGGGTTATCAGAGCCATCTCCAGGAGCTGCTGGTGCTCAGGGAAACGGGGGAGGAGTAAATGTGAGCTTCCTCAAGGACTTTCCTGCTGGCCCTGGCGATGTTCTCTTGCAGCACTGAGCAGGGATATAATTAAGCTCTAACAAAGCGCTTGCTTAGCGGGCTCCACTTTAAAAAGCGAGTGTTAACTTTTAATTAAATGGTACAGAGGCGATGGGAAATTTATCCAACAAGAAAGGGTGTAGCAGAGGGGGGAAGGGTGTTGGATGCTGCTGGAGGGGTGTGTATCCAGTTTTCCAGCTGGAAAAAGCACTGAGGGGATCCCAGGAAGGGGATGTGAGTGTTTCCCTTCCTCAAAATCCTTGGATAAGCTTTGGTTTCAACCCAAAAATTGGGGTAGCTGGTGTTCCTGTTGTGTTCCTGTTTGCCTGCTTGGAATGGTGATGCTGAATGGTGATCCCTGAAATTCAGGGAAGAGCTGGAGTGTCTGGGATGCCTCCACAGGGCCGCCCTTGGATCCTTCATGGAAACCCACGGCCGGATGCAATTCCGGCCCTGCTGCAGGATTTGTAAACGCAGCGCCTTCTGCTTCCCCTCGGCCTGATTGCAAGGGCTCCTCTCGGGGCAGCTGTGAGTCAGCAGCTCCGACTGGGATCCACAGGTGGGAACAGCACCAGGAAGGAGCCAGAGCAGGGGCAGAATCTCCAGGAGGAGCAGCTCTGCTATTTCCAGGGGCAGAATCCCGAGGAGAAGCAGCTCTGATATTTCCAGGGGCAGAATCTCCAGGAGAAGCAGCTCTGATATTTCCAGGGGCAGAATCTCCAGGAGGAGCAGCTCTGATATTTCAGGGGCAGAATCCCGAGGAGAAGCAGCTCTGATATTTCCAGGGGCAGAATCTCCAGGAGGCGCAGCACGGCTGGAGGTGCTGGGACAGCCAAGAGCACGGGAATGTGTGGGAAGAGCCTGTCAGCAGCATCCTGTCCCCAGGGATGTGGGGATGCTCCATGTCCATGGGTGCTGCACCACACTGGGGGCATGGGGAAGGGGCAGAGCCAGGCAGCTGATCCATGAATCCATGCATCCTGCCAGGATGGGGCTTAGCTGTGGCACGTCCCAGCCCATCCTGGAGCTTTTTCCTGTGCTGGGGTGTGAGGACCACCCCTCAGCCTCCAGCAGCACCCTGGGGGTGGGGGAAACAAGGAGCAGCCTCTCACCCTCATGTCTCCCATCCTGCTCTTCCCAGGAAGCTTGGCTCCTCCGAGCAGCAACGGGGTGCAGAGACCCCAAAACCCCCTGGGAGGGTCTCTGTGCATCCCCAAAGCTGCCGAGGGCAGGGATTGTCCCTCTCCTGAGGCAGGCAGGGTGGGGAGGGAGGGCTGCTGGCGCCTAACCCCGGTGTCAGCTTAATGAAGTGCTGCTGTCAGTCCCGCGTGTCACGGCGCAAACTCCTCCTGATGTGCTCATAAATCAAAGTGACGGCGCCTCTTGCCCCGGTAGCTGCACCCACTCAGCTGCATCTAATGCACGGCGATGCTGCAGACCCCCAGCCCCAGCCGGGAATGGGCTGGGAATGAGCTGGGAATGGGCTGGGAATGGGCTGGGGGAGCCAAGCAAAGGATTCGGCCACAACACAGAGCCAGCTCCTCTGGGAGTGGCTTTTCCAACTGGAGTGGGGGTTGTGAGGATCACCGGGGTGTGAGATTTTTGGGAAAGCTGGCGCTGTCATCCAGGCTCTCCCCAGCCTGGTTTCTCCAGGGAAAGCTTGGCCTGGAGCCCGTGGGCTGGTGGATGGCTCTGCTTCCCTTCACTCAGGGGTTTGGAGGTCTGTGGTGCCACAGTTGTTCTCTAGGGGTGGCAGATTGGCTTCCCCATAGGATCAGGCCTTGGTTTGTTTTGGGTTTGTGTTCCTGGGGCTGCTCCTCCTGTTCCTGCTCTGTGGAAGCTGGTGGGACGTGGATTTGAGGCATGTGAAGGTGCAGGTCCAGCCTTCACACCACCAGGTTCAACAGAGTCCCTGCCAGAGCCACGTGTGGGTCAGGGCTGCCCGGGGGCTCAGGGGGTCTGAATCTGGCCAGGCCAGGTCAGGAGAGCCTGGCTGGGCTCTGGGATGCAGGCAACGTGCCCGGGGATCCTCCTGACCTCATCCACCCCCAGCTCCACAGCCTGGAAGTGACGTGGACCAGGCTGTGTTGGAGCAGAGCTCGGGCTTGCCCCGGGGCCCTCAGGGAGGGCGGTGGTGGAGCCGGGAAGAGGAGGAGAATCCCATCCCTTCCCATCCCAGCTGCTGTTTCTGACCCAGGCAAGGACAGTGTGTCCATCCCACACGGTGGCAGAGCTGCCCCTCGCCAGGAGGGGACACCCTGGGGGACAGAGAAGCTGCTGTTAAAGCCCTCGGGCTGCAGCCTGGTCCTGCCCTTGTCCCTCCATCCTGCTGATCCCATGGCCTGGAGCCCTCGTGGCTCAGGAGTCAGGGATTTCTCCTCACTGAGCAGGAATTGCTTTGATTTGTGCCTTGATCTTTAAGCCTCAGAGGTGCAGGGCTGAGACAGAGCCAGGCAGGATCCAGATCTGACTCTGGGGAGGCAATTCTGCTGTGGCCAAGAGGTGGAGAGAACAGGGAGAGCCCACACTTCTCTCTGAGGCTGAGAAACTGGAATTAAACCCCATCTGTACCCTAGACAGGACTCATGGTCATGGCTCATGTTTCAGAGAGGGGTTCGGAGCTCATCCTCACCTTCTGATTCACAAAGCCATCAACAGCATCCACAGGGATCCCCCTGCATCCAGTGAGACCCTAGGTGCTGACCCCAGACTACTGAGTTTGGATTGGGATGGTCCCAAACTCAGTCCTGGACTGGGATGGCCCCAAACTCAGTCCTGGATTGGGATGGCCCCAAACTCAGTCCTGGATTGGGATGGCCCCAAACTCAGTCCTGGACTGGGATTGCCACAGAGAGTCTGTCTGCTGTTCCCTGTTGATGCAGCCTCAGGCATCACTAGTTCCCTGGAATTCCCAGCGCCTGGGGGGCCTGAATCCCCAGGACGCTCACAAAACAAGGACATCCTGACTGCAGAGCTCTTGTGCTCCTCAGTGGGAACACGAACAGGGAAATGCTCCTTTTGGGGGGGCTGCAGAGTGCAGCGAGGGGGGAATGTGCCCCAGCTCGGCTCCTGGCTCCCCGCCGGCACCGTCTGCCCAAACAGGGGGGTTTGGGGGGGTTCACGGGGTCACGGAGCCGCCTGCCCCACTAATGAGGCCGGGCAGCCCCGGGGCAGCTCCCCTCTCCTGGCCGGCTCGGATTAGCAGCTGCCTGTCCCCGGCCCTAATTGAATTCTCTCCCCTTCACTTAATTCTCATGGATTTCTCGGCGCCTCCCCAGGGACCCATCCTGCCTAACTAGTTTAGGGCCAGCGATGCCGGTCGGAGCCTGGCCAGCTCAGGGGGGTGGGGGACAGTCACCTCCTTGGGGGGCCGGGCTGGGGACACTGGCACTGGGCACCCCCTGCCCCGCATCGCTTTCAGCCCCTCATTAAGAAGGGGCATATAATGCTCATTTTTGACACAGAGGGATCATTTCCTGCCTTACAGCAGGGTTCTGTGCCTGTTGCCTGCTGGGACCCCCCCTTTTTTTACACCAACCCCACAGCTGAGCCTCCCCATGGGACCCCCTCCAAGCCGGGTTCTGCGGGTTCCTCCCGACGCAGCTCCTCTCTCTCTCTCTCTCCCTTTCTTTCCAGCGCTTTATTTTTCCCTTCCCCTTTTCCCTTTCCTTCCCCTCCTCTTCCGATAGATCAAAGCCTCCGTCCGGCTGAGCCGGGAGCCGAGCAGGCCCGGCGGCGGGATGGAGGCGCGGCCGAGCGCGGCGTCCCCGCCGCTGCCACCCCTGGCTGCCGGCGCCCCTCGCCGCGGCCTCCAACCCCCTCCTGCCCTGCCAGGCCGCGAATAAAGCTTGGATTTGTCCCTCCTTTTGTCTCGGCAGCCGTTGGGGAACAAGCAGCTGGCCTTCCAGCAGCAGCTCCTGCAGATGCAGCAGCTCCAGCAGCAGCACCTGTTAAACCTGCAGCGCCAGGGCCTGGTGAGCCTCCCGCCGGGGCAGGGCACGGTGCCCCTGCAGACCCTGCCCCAAGGTAAGGACACAGCCTGGGGGGGCTCCTGGGATGGAGCTTGCCCAGCTCGGGGTGAGGGGGGCTGGGGAGGGGCTGTGCTGTTGGGTTTTGTGGTGCCCCCAAAGTTTGGGGGGTGATGGTGTCAGCGGTCGGAGCCGTGCGGGGTTGGGCAGAGAGGGGCAGGGTTGGGGCACCTCTTCCTCTGACAAAAAAGGGTGCCAGGATCTGGGGCATCTCTTCCTCTGGAAGGGGGTGCCAGGATCTGGGGCATCTCTTCCTCTGGAAGGGGGTGCCAGGATTTGGGGCATCTCTTCCTCTGGAAGGGGGTGCCAGGATTTGGGGAGCCACCCTCTCCTCCCTTCTGGGAACAACTCTGTGGGTGCTGCAGGTGCCTTGGTTTGGGTTTCCCAGTGGGGCCATGCAGCCTCCCCTTGCTGTGCCCAGCTCCAGGTGATGCTCTCTCAGTGCCGGTGAGATTTGGGGAGTCAGGGAGCAGGGAGGAAGCCCTGGATGCTGACACTGGTCACTCTCTCCTGTGCCACAGCTGTTTGCCCCTCAGACCTCCAGCAGCTCTGGAAGGAGGTCACGGCCACCCAGCCCGTCGAGGACAGCATTAAGCAGGAAGGTCTTGACCTCACCACCAACACCTCCAACTCTACCTCGTTTTCGGCCGCCAAGGTCTCGCCTCCCATTTCCCATCACCCTCTGCCCAATGGACAGAGCACCATGCACACGCCGAGAAGGGACAGGTAGAGCTGGGTGGGGCCCTGGCATGTGGAGTTTTTATTCCTGGAGAGGTGGAAGGGGCTGGGATCCATCACCCCCAGGGCTGGGAGGGCTGGGGGGTTTCTGCCCACCCCATAAAAGAGGCTTGGCACTGTTTTGCTGCACCCACAGAAGTGGAGCTGTCACTGTGAGGTCTCCCATGGGTGCCCCTGAGCTGTCCCCGTGCCTGGGAATGCTGGAGCATCCCGGCTGCCCCATCTGAAGTCCCTTTTCCCTCTTGTGCAGCTCTTCCCACGAAGAGACCCCCGGCTCCCACCCGCTCTACGGCCACGGAGAGTGCAAGTGGCCTGGCTGCGAAACCCTCTGTGAGGACTTGGGGCAATTTGTCAAGTGAGTGTCACCTTTTTGGGGGAGCTTTTCCTGTCCCAGGCTGGGACAGAACGGAGCTGGTGGAGGGGAACATCCTGGGAGTTGGTTCAGACATCCCAGAGCTGGGTGACCACACAGAGAAAGAGAAAACACAGCAGAGGTTGCTGCTGGTGTTGTCCCATCCTTGGAAGCATCCAAGGCCGGGCTGGCTCAGAACAGAAGGTGACCCTGCCTGTGGCAAAGGTGGAATGGGACGAGCTTTATGAGCACTCCCAACCAAACCACGGGATGAGTGAATGATCTGGGGGAGGGCAGAGCCCGGGCAGGCGCTGGCAGCAGGCGAGGGGGGCTGGCAGCCCTGCTGGGGGGCGCGGGGGGAGGCAGCAGATGGCAGATGGCACCGCTGACACCGCTTGTGGGCTCCGGCGCTGACTGATTAACTCTGCTGTCGGAGAGCCCTCTGCTAGCGTCAGGGTCAAACAAATTGTTTTCACGCTTCGTCAGAGGTTTACTTAATTAGTTCATTTGCAATTAGATCTCTTTGTAGCCAGGATTTTTAGCAAAGACATCAGAAGGAGCTGACGGGCTGGCGGGCTCCTTCCCCCGCCTCCCCGGCTGTCTGCTCGGCGAGCTCCGCGCTCGGCGGCTCTCGGGGTTTTCCAAACTCGTCCTCTGTCCTCTGCCACGCTCTCAGGGCTGGCTCCGATGGGAACATCCCCTGCACTGTGCCAAGCCACTCTTTCCCAGGGAAGGAGCTGAGCAGAGGCCTTGCCTGGGGATGAGTGAGAGGATGATTCAGCCTCCTGTGTCCTCCTTGCTCTGCCTCTGAGTCACGGGGTGAACCCAGATAAGGCATCTCCTGCTGCCTGGCAGGGCATGTCCAGTGGCACGGGGAAGATGAGCAATCTCCAAGCTGGGAGCTGGAGTTGGCAGAGAATGCCCAGGGCTGGGTCACGGGGCTGGCAGAGCCATGCTGTGCCAGCCAGGGTCCCTGTCCCACCCTCCTGCCTCTCTGGGCACAAGGGCAGCCCCCCAGCAGCACTGGGGAGGGGTTTCTGTCCCATCCCTGCTGATGTGGGCACAGGGACAGACAGAAAACTTGCAGTTCCCAAAGGCCCAGCCCAGCTGGAGCCTGGGACCTGCCTGGAGTCTGGGCAGCAGCTTGGAGCCCCCTGTGAGCACCCCCTCGGTGGAGCAGCTCTGTGCTGGGCTGGGAGGGGGCAGGAAGGTTGAGAAGGGTGAGGGTCAGTGGGAAATGGTTCCATTCCCACTTGGCTCCAATAGCTTTTCTTCCCCTGGAGAAGCAGCTGTGCCCTGGCTGTGCTGTGCAGGGAGAGCAGCAGGGCTGAGCCTCTGGGGGCTTTGCTCAGGGATGGGTTTGGCAGCAGGGCCTGGTTCCCTGACGTGTCTGTGCACGCTGGGGCTGGGAGGCTCTGGGTGAGACTCCAGCCTGGAGAGGGCTCCTGAGGCGCCTTCTCCTGGGATGGCTCAGCCTTAGTCCTGGGGAACATCTGGCACATGGCCCCTGGGACCTTTTGGGGTGTTCCAAGAGTGGCAGAATCCCCCTCCAAACCATCCCGCTCCTCCAGTGAGCCCCCCCCCCGGGTTTGTGCCCACCCCAGCAAGGACATGGCCTGGCCTTGTGACATCCTCGGGGCTGGCTGTGTCCCCAGGCTGCTGCTTTGCTGGGTTTGGGGGAGAGGTGATGCCAGGATGTGCCAACCCTGTCACCAGGAGCCCTTCCCCTCCCTGAGGAGGAGATCAAAGGTCCTGGTGCTTCCTAAACAAAGCACCTCCTAAACAGGAAAGTGGCAGGATGGGGAACAGCCTGGAAATGGCACCTTCTGCCCTCAGGGCTCTCCTTGGAGCGTGTAAGGCAAGCTCCCATGACGCTGCCTTTGTCCTGGGAACCTGCTCCTCAGGTCCTCCTGGCACCTCCTGCCAGCAGCCTGCTCCAGGAAGATTCCTGGGCTTTCCCTCTGCCAGAGGCTGCTCCTGAACACCCTGGGGCTGCCTCGGGTAGGGCTGAGTGTCCTCCAGCCTGGGTTTGGGGTGGTGCCACAGCCTGGTGTGCTCAGTCACCTCCGTGCCTCGGTTTCCCTCGTGCTCACCCTCTTTGGGCAGCGGTGTTGGAGCATCCCTGAGCAATCTGCAGTCGGGGCTGATCCCAGGTGTGGCCCCAGCGGAGGGGCAGAGTGTCTCAGCCACTCTCCAGCCCAGATTTGGGGTGTTGGCACAGCCTGGTTTGCTCAGTCACCTCCGTGCCTCAGTTTCCCTCATGCTCACCCTGCTTTGGGCAGCAGTGTTGGAGCATCCCTGAGCAATCTGCAGGTCAGGGCTGATCCCAGGTGTGGCCCCAGCTGAGGGGCAGAGTTTTGGGCATGCCCAGGCCTAACCAAGCCTGCGTGTTCTCCTCCCCAGACACCTCAACACAGAACATGCACTTGATGACCGAAGCACGGCCCAGTGTCGAGTCCAGATGCAAGTGGTACAGCAGCTGGAGATACAGGTGGGTGTTTCACCCCAGCCCCCCTGGACACGGGGACAAAAAGCCACCTCTTTGTCACCCTGAGCTTTGGCTGCTCCCCTCAGGAGGGGGTGACAGGGTTGGGGACTGTAACCACCCACCTGGGGACTCGTTTTAAACACCCTTCCCAAACTGGAATCCTGCATCCAGGTGGAAATCAAGCCCTCAGACTAGTTCCCCTCTCATCCCAAAATGTCCCAAAATGTGGGTAAAAGGAGATGCCACAGATGTGGAAGGCAGGTGCTGCCAGGAGGGTTTGTCCCCACATGGACTGTGCCACC
This sequence comes from Cettia cetti, assembly GCA_013401135.1. Taxonomy (NCBI): domain Eukaryota; kingdom Metazoa; phylum Chordata; class Aves; order Passeriformes; family Sylviidae; genus Cettia; species Cettia cetti. The sequence continues at coordinate 6,309 of VZUI01067515.1, read as the reverse complement.
TCCCTGGGAGCCACTTGGAAACCAGGCCACTTATTTTGGTGGCTGAGCGTGGTCTTGGGAGCCCAACTTTGGGGCTCTATTTTTGGCAAGGCAGTTCTTTAAATAGTGCTTTTCCCAGCCTCTCCGAGCCCCCAGCGTGCTCTGCATAATTCGGTTAATGGAGAAGGGAGGGGAGGGAAAAAAGGGGGAGGGTTGGAAAATGGGATGGGGCAGGGGGTCACCCCCATGGTGTGACAATGCCTGGGGCTGGCAGGAGCTCAGGGACACCACAGGGGACACCCAGGGCACCCTTGGGACCCCTCCCCACTCTGAATTAGGGGCTTTAGAAGGGCTGTGGGATGGGGGGGGACACAGCCAGACCTGGGTGGGTGTGGAGGCTTCATCCTCCGGGGCCATCCCCGCCATTCATTCCCCTCCCCAAAGCCAGAGGTTGAAAGCAATTACTGGGGCTTAAAGAGGGGAGGGAAAGGAAAAGGGGAGGAGAGAAAAAAAAAAATAATAAAAAAAAGAAGCTGAAGGGCGAGAGCAGAGCTGTGTGTGCAGAGAGGAACCTGCCACGGAGCCACCAATTAGAAAGTTTGGAGCGCGGAGCTCCCGCTGTGCCGGCTGCATCACGAGGGGAGAGCTGTCAGCTCTAATGAGCACCGGCAGCACGAAAGCAGCCGAGCCGCTCCAAACTTGCGGCAAACTCCGCTCTGCCTCCTGCTTTTAACCCCTTCCTCGCCTGGCTCCGCCGGGGGGCTCGGCTGGAGCACGGGGAACCCCCCGAGCTTGAGGGGTGCCGGTGGAAAGGGAAGGTGACGGGAAGGGAGCGGGGTGTCAGATCCCATCGGCGCCGCCGGGCTCAAAATCTCTCCTGGTGCCACAGCGAATATTTCAGCCTTGTGCTCAGTGCCGGGAGTAAACAGGGGCGGGGAGCAATTACAGCGGTGTGGGAATGCCGGGGGGATGGACGGACAGACGGACAGGGGAGCAGCACGGGGGCAAAGGGGACAGGGATGGTGACAGCAGGCACTGCCCACGGGGACAAGAGCACCCAGGGCTGTGGTGGGTGGCCCTGCTGGTGGGTGGCAGCCTGGGGGCTCTGGGAATGGCTCTGTGGATTTTTCACCTGAGGGCTCCAGGAATGGCTCTGTGGATTTTTCACCTGGGGGCTCTGGGAATGGCTTTGTGGATTTTTCCCCTGGGGGCTCTGGGAATGGCTCTGTGGATTTTTCACCTGAGGGCTCTGGGAATGGCTCTGTGGATTTTTCCCCTGAGGGCTCTGGGATGGCTCTGTGGATTTTTCCCCTGAGGGCACCCATGGAGCTGGAGCAGCCCCCGTGCCCCCCATGGTGGGTGCAGGAGCCCCCACAGGCCCAGAGCCACCCTGGGGCTCTTGGGAGCCAGCATCAGGCAGGAGGTGGCACCTCTGGGGACACCCTGGGGGTTGCTGCCTGGCCAGACCAGGTTTGGGGGCTGGTGGCAGCACCTCCAGGCCGTGTGGGGCACCTCTTTGGTGACTTTGGCACTATCTGACTGTCCCCCTGCTGCTTCCTGCCTCCCCAGCTGGCCAAGGAGAGCGAGCGTCTCCAAGCAATGATGGCCCATCTTCACATGAGACCTTCAGAGCCAAAGCCTTTCAGCCAGCCTGTAAGCGTGAGTCCCTTCCTGCCCTCTATGTCCCCTCCCCGACAGCTGCTGTCCCCTCCCTGCCCTCTGCACGGTCACCTGGGTGGGCTCCGTGGGATGGCCGTGCCCTGGACACCCTCTGGCACAGCCTGGTGCCATGAGCAGGAGGGGAATGCAGCTGCTCCTCCAGCTCTGACATGGAGAGGGAGCAGCCCCATCCCATGGGCTCATCCCAAGGGTCCATCTCCATCCCGTGGGTCCATCCCATGGGTTCATCTCCATCCCGTGGGTTCATTCTCATCCCAAGGGTTCATCCCAAGGGTCCATCTCCATCCCATGGGTTCATTCTCATCCCAAGGGTTCATCCCAAGGGTCCATCTCCATCCCATGGGTTCATTCTCATCCCAAGGGTTCATCCCAAGGGTCCATCTCCATCCCATGGGTTCATTCCCATCCCAAGGGTCCATCCCCATTCTATGGGTTCATCCCATGGGTCCATCCCCATCTCCATCCCATGGGTTAATTCCTATCCCACAGATTCACCTCCAATCCCATGGGTTCACCTGTGAGCCTGATTTCTGAGTCTGAGAAAGATTTTAACCTGCTAGTGGCTGCACATTTCTTCCCAAGGGAAGATTTCCCCAGCCACTAGCAGGATTAAATCTTTCTCAGACTCAGAAGTCAGGCCCACATTCACCCTCATCCCATGGGTTAACCCTCATCCCATGGATCCATCCACATCCCATGGGTCCATCCCACAGGTCCATCCCCATCCTGTGGGTCCATCCCCATCCCATGGGTTCATCCTGTGGGTCCATCCCCATCCCATGGGTCCATCCCACAGGTCCATCCCCATCCCCATCCCATGGGTCCATCCCATGGGTCCATCACCATCCCATGGTTCCATCCCACAGGTCCATCCCCATCCCACAGTTGCCTCCCCACCCCCTGCCTGCATCCCACCCTTCCCAAGCCCAGCAAGTGCCCCCCTCCCACCCCATCCCCTCCTGCTTGGGAGCCGCCGGGGCTCTCCCAGCCTTCCCAACGCCCTCCCTCCCTGCCTGTCCGTGCAGCTGAACCTGGTCTCCAGTGCCACCCTCTCCAAGAGCACTTCCGACACGTTTCCCGACGGTTTACCTCATCCCCCCACCTCGGCCACGGCGCCCATCACCCCCCTGCGGCAGGGCCCCTCTGTCATCAGCTCTTCCACTTTACACAACGTGGGGCCCATCCGCAGGAGGAACTCGGAGAAGTTCTGCACCCCAATCTCGTCAGGTGAGCTCCAGGGTGGGGCTCAGCACCCCGGTGAGGGGCAGAGGGGGTCCCTTCGCTCCAGCCCCCCCCTCCTGTTTGTTGTCCCCCTGCAGAGCTTGCACAGAATCACGAGTTTTACAAAAACGCCGACGTCCGGCCGCCCTTCACGTACGCCTCGCTCATCCGGCAGGTGAGAGGCTCCCTGAGCCACGGGGACCAGCTCTGCACCCCAAACCTCTCCCTGAGCCCCTGAACCCCATCCCTGCCCCTCGGGACGGGTGTCAAACCCCACGAGTGACGGCCTTGTCCCCTCTCTGGCTGCCCAGGCCATCCTGGAGACCCCCGACAGGCAGCTAACGTTGAATGAAATCTATAACTGGTTCACGCGGATGTTCGCCTACTTCCGGAGGAACACGGCCACCTGGAAGGTGAGAGCAGCCCTGCCTGGCACCCTGGGCTCACTCCAGCCCACCTGAGCTCACCCCATCCTACCCTGGCTTACCCTGTCCCACCTGGGCTCACCCCATCCCACTTGGGCTCAGCCCATTTCCCCCAGGCTCACCCCAGCCCACCCTGAGCTCACTTCATCCCATCCAGGCTCACCCCAGCCCATTCTAGGCTCATCCTATTCCCCCCAGGCTCACCTCAACCCACCTGGGCTCACCCCAGCCCTCCCCAGGCTCACCACAGCCCACCCTGAGCTCACTTCATCCCATCCTGGGCTCAGCCTATTCCATCCTGGCTCACCCCATCCCATCCTAGGCTCACTTCATCCCACCTTAGGCTCATCCCATCCCACCCTGGGCTCACCCCATCCCATCCTGGCTCACCCCATCCCAGCCAGGCCTGGCTGCAGCAGGTGATGCTCTGTGCTAAAGGAGCTCATTGCCCAGCTCTGTAATGCTGCAGGAAGTGATTTTAGGACAAAATCCCACTTTTTTTGCCCCCCAAAATGCCTGGCTGGGCTGTGGGGACGAATCATCCCTGCCGTGGGATACAGCAAAGGGCTGTGTGGTAAAACACAGGGATTTTCTGTGGAGAAGAAGGGCAGAGGCAGGAGTGAGAGGCTGCAAATAGCAAATAAGGTTAATGATAACCTGAGGGCAGGTGACACTGCTGGTGGCTGGGAATGCAGGCCCTGATCCACAGGGAGGGGTGAGAGGGGGTGGCAGGGGGACAATCAGCAGGGGAACCCCTCTGCCACCCCCCAAGCAGCTCCCTGTGCCCATCAGGTCCCCCCACCCCACTTTTTGTCACTGAGGAGGTTTTGTCACCAGCCTGGGCTGGTGGAGGGAATTTTGGGGCAGCACAGGAGTTCTGGGGCTGCTCCCCCTTTGATTTTTTAGAAATCAGAGCTGGGAAAAGCCATCTCAGGGGAGCAGGGGGGTGTGGAAGGAGCAGGTCTGTGGTTCTGTGATTCACTTCTTGCCCCCACCAGGGAAGATTTATTTATTTATTGTTTCCTGCTGCACGTATTTACCGAGAGGCAGCTCAGCTCCCTCCTGCTCGGGGCAGCGAGGAGTGAAGCAGCAGAGGGAAACCTGCTAGTTCAAATAAGATTAATTAAAATCAGCAAGGTACAAGTGAGACGAAGCTTTTGGAGAGGCTTGAGGAGGAGGAATCCATTCCCCAGGAGCTCAGGGCCCCCGTGTGTCGCTGCTGCAGATCCAGGCTTTGCTTCCATGGGATACCTTTGGTTGGATATCAGACATTTTGGGAAACCCCTGGAATGGGGACAGGGTGGCAGCAATGGGGCAGAGCCCTCTGTGGCCTCAGTTTCCCCCTCTGCAATGAGATGGTGGCAGGTGAAAATGCCTTTTTCCTGCCTTTTTGTTGCTGAAAGGAATAAATATTTTGGTGGTTTTTGTTTTTTTTTTTTTTTGCAGTTTCCACATGCCTCGTTTTAGCAAGGGCAGAGTTGGAGAAAGGCATCCCTCAGTTTTCTGCTTCCCTGTTTTTATTCTTTTTTTTTTTTCCTGTTCTGCCACCAAAAAGGGATGGCAGGGGATTAAAAAGAGCTGGGGGGATGGATTATTCCCTTCACAACTTGCATGTCCAAGGCCAGGCTTTTTCTGAAGGAGAAGGGGACACAGGAAAATATATTTCCTCTCCTTGAAAACGACTTTTCTGGGGTTTGCCCCTCATTTCCTGTAGCTTCTCCCCGGGATGGGACAAGAATCAAGGGGACCAAGGTGGGGAAGCCACGGGGAGACCCCAGCAGGGCCCAGGGAGTGGGTGGAGGGTGCAGAGCAAACATCATTAGAGGAGAGAGATGAGAAGCAAACAGAGCAGCTGGGCCTGGCTCTGAGCAAACACTGGCTGGGAACACAAAAGCCACCTCAGGCTGAGGCAGGGGACATGTCCCCTCTGCCATGGGGGGGTCCCAAATGGGGGGGCCTGGCCTGGGACCTCCTCTGTGACCTGGGAGCAGCACAGGAATGGGGCACCCAGAGGAATGGGGCACCCCAGAGGAATGGGGCACCCAGAGGAATGGGGCACCCAGAGGAATGGGGCACCCCAAAGGAATGGGGCACCCGCAGGAATGGGGCACCCACAGGAATGGGGCACCTCAGAGGAATAGGGCACCCCACAGGAATGGAGCACCCCAGAGGAATGGGGCACCCCAAAGGAATGGGGCACCCCAGGCTCCAGGGATGCAGGGTCACATCCTGCCCACTGCCAGGATTTATTTTATCCCCACCTGAGCCCTTCCAGGCCCATCCCCACGGGTGACTCTGTCAGGGGGTGTCACCAGGGCACAGAGGGGACACAGGCACTGAGGGCAGGGGGGGTTCTGGCTTTGCCACTCTCCTGGCTGCAGCCAGGGCTTTGTTTGGACAAAAGGAAGGAGGGACGGTGGGCAGGACCTGGCCTGGCCAGGGAGGGACGTCCTGCGTGTCCCCACAGGGTTCAGGGGGGCAGGGGCAGTGACAGGACCCAGCCCTGGGGTGGGGACAGAGTTGGGGGTGAGGGCTTCCCCTGCTCCCTGGGGTCCCTCTTGGAATTCCAGGTCCCTGGGATGTGTCTCTGCATCCTGACCCCCCTGTCTGGTGATGCCTGTGCAGAGTTTGGGGACAGGGGGTGCCACGGGCCCTGTGCCAGGGCGTGTCCCCAAGGGAGCGTGTCCCTTTGGGTGACAGGGGCAGTGGCACCAGGCTGGGACACAGGGCCTGGCTTCAGCCACACCAAGTGTCCCCCGAGGAGCTGGGTCAGCTGAATCAGGGTCCTGCTGTCACCCAGGGGTTCCCCCCAAAATCCCACCCAGCAGCACTGAGCGGGCCTGGATCCCCTTCCCCAGGGACCCTGCGGGCTGCTTGGAACCGTGGGATGGAGGGAGGGATGGATGATGGATGGATGGATCCATGGATGGATGGATGGATGGATGATGGATGGATGGATGGATGGATGGATGGATGGATGGATGGATGGATGGATGGATGGATG
>VZUI01067497.1:0-152028 GCA_013401135.1 Cettia cetti | reverse complement strand
AATAATAATAATAATAATAATAATAATAATAATAATAATAATAATAATAATAATAATAATAATAATAATAATAATAAATAACTTTAAAAATAAAATCAACAATTGTAATTGCTATTTTTGATACAATTTTTTTTTCTCTCTCAAGAAAAAAGTCAAATTTTACATGAGGGAGTAGAGAATGCATATGATAGTCCATCAGTCTGGTTTGGCACTAGTGAAGATACTAAGGATGGTACCTATGCAGTGTTGTGAAGACATATATGAGCTCAGCCAGAAAGTACCTGAGGTGGTCTAATTCCAACCTCAAAACAGCATAGGTGAGAGAGGGGCTTGTTAGAGAGGGTGCAGAGCTGTACCTGCAGCTCCACAAAAGAAACTCAAATCACACATAGTCATCCTCTCAGAAGCACTCGTTCACTTGTGCTCTCACATTATTAGCCCCAGTTCCTGAGCAGTTTTGGCTGAAGCCAACCAGCACTCTCCCCTCCAGCCTTCATGGAGACAGGTCAGTAGCTCCTGTGGGCCAGAAGTTCTCATTAATTACACAGAGATTCTGGTGGCACAAGCCTGTGTCAGCTAGCATAGATAATGGCTCTGTTTAAATTAAAGCCACGATGATTCCAAATAACCTCAAAAAGATATTTTCCTCTTGCTTTGTTTATTTCTATTTCTGCATTATTTTTCTTTTAAGCCCAGATAAGCTTTGGGTTTTTTTCTTTTTGACAAGTTCTCTGCTTCTCTGTAATTAACTTCTTTATCACACCTTGATTTTGTTTATACTAATTGGCTTAGAACTGTATTTCAAAAATATATTTTAGACAAGGAAACAGAAAAAATACCCCATAGAATATTATGAGGACTTTAGACAGGGATTTAATATCAGAATACTTGAAATTAACTGAAGAAAAAGTTTGTATATAAGTCTAGAGGCATAAAAAAGTACAGGGTAAAAATGCAAATTAACCATTCTGGCACATACCTCCATGTAGAGGTAGGCAGGGTGTAGGAAGCATTCAGGTGTGGCTGGAAACTTGAGCACAGCATAGAGGAAATCTTTTTATAAATGCCAGGTACAGCTGGAAATCCACACTGAGATTTTGTAGAGCAAGTACACGACTTATTTTTTAATACGTTGCGCTTGATATTTCTCTTAGGACTAGTATAAAAAGAAAACAAAAAGGCAACAAAAAATTAGCTGATGGACACACTAGTATAAAAAGATATTTTTCTATAGTGTAAAAAAATCCCTCTACATACAGTTACTTATATTTGTAATTGGGGTAATTTGATTTTAGTTCTAATGTCTGCTAGTTCTTCATTTACAAAATGGACATATATGCTATCCTCTAACTCTTCAGGACAAGCAAGCAATACCAATACATTTGAAGTGCAAACTGGGTGAGATTAAAAAAATGCCAGCTGTGTAATCTCAAAGATCTGACAATTGATGAACCCAATTTCAATCCACTGATTTTAATCACTAAATTAAAAAAAGAAAAAAGAAAGAAAAAAGCCCCCAAAACTTCAGAAAACCTTTCTCAATCATATTCTGGCTTTTAGAATTTGAACAAAATTACTAAAACTACAGAACCATCTTCTATGAGTGTGGGGGTAGAGTGGGGTGTGTGTATCTATTTTAAAGTAAAATTTCCAGTTTCTAACTGTAGAGATTGAAAAGATTTGGTGTTAGAGAGACAAATGGCATCCACACTAGTCCATGGTCAGTAATAACTAGACTAAAAGAATAATTTAAGTTAACTCAGTAAATATTAGCATATTTGTTTCACATTTCTGCATAACAAGCTAGCTCAGCTGAAGCTAAATATTTCAGTAACAGAAATACTCCAGCCAGGCCATCGACCCTTCATAAGACCTGGAAGAAAATAAGAGTGATAATCTTTATAACTCCCCTATGCCAACCTGTAAGTACAAGTGTTGCTTGCTTTGTTCTTTATTTATGTTTGAAACACTTGTTCTGGCAACGACATGATCAGTGATCCTTCAGTACTTGGTATAATTGGTAGCAGCAGGTCAGCTAAATGGTTCATCCCCGCTTGTCTATATTGCTAATGAAACTCCAGCATTACCACTTCTTTTCCTTCCCCAGGGAATACAATTGCCTAGTACCCTCACAAGTTACAACCCTACCCTTTCCCCACTTGCTGAAAGACACTTCCGTGACCTATTTCCATATGAAAGTCTAGTTGCTTTTGTACTCTAGAAAATACAAAGTTAAATCCTAACCAGCTGAGGATCTGTCCCGGTTGCTTATTTTGTGTTAACTACTGCCTAGCACTCCTGCTGAGGCAAAATGCCTCACCAGTACCTCCTGCAGTGGGCTATGTCTTAAAAGCACACATTAATTGTTAATTAACAGATTATAATTCAAAAAATAAACTCCAAACAGTTCATTATAGTGACATTTAAATCACTCCATTCAGTTAAATAGGATGACAGTTTATTTAATAATGATCACAATGTTCCTCTATTCTGTTGGTTTTCTGATACAGACAAAAAGAGATACTGTCAACAAATACAATTCAAATGGTCTCTTTATGAAACAAAATTAGTGAAAGCTGATTTGACTCAGGCTGGTATTGTTTCTTGAAGGCTGGGAGGGGTGGCTGTAAGAACAATGTGTTTCTTTTAGGAGTCAATTCTGCATGTCTTACTGTGTAAAATAGTAATAATTGTAAAAAATACCAGTTTGGCTGAATGAGAATTGTAGGATTCAGCTGACTTCACAGTTTTAAGGGTATTCTTTCTTTTTAAGAAAGATTGGTCATTGAAATTGTGAGGAGAAAACAACATATCAGTATCTATTTTTGTAGAAGGAAGCATCCTTCTGTATGATCCCCAGATGAAAAGCTGTCATCTGTCTTCTGAATAAGTTTTATCCTCCTCCCCTTCAATGGCAAGTTTTTTTCAAACTGCAGAAGACTCCAAGCAATTCTTTATAATTCCCTAAATAAAGACATCAGAGTGCTGGCAGAAATGGTGCATGAACAGGAATAGGCAGCTGTCTCTGAAAGAAGAAAAAAAAAAAATTAAAAACAGGAAAAAAAAAGCATGCCTACCCGCTTAGTTAAAAGCTGTGAAATGTTATTATTGAGTGTATGTCAATGTGATGTGTCCTTCCAGTTTTAAATGGTGCTTTAAAATGGTGCTTCAAGCAGAAGATTTCTCATTTATGATATATTAGCCTAAGTCTATGAACTGTTCCGTGGAAAGAGATTTACCAGTCCATCAAAGGTAATTAAAGGCAGAGAGCAAACTTCAAAGACAAAGTGCGAATTGAATTGAGGGGAAAAAAGAGAAGGAGAAAAAGGAAGAAGAAAGAAGGGAAGGTTTAAAAAAAATTCATTTGGGAATATTTAAAAAGACATCTATTGGTAACATGCTAGTGAGAGGGTTTTAAGTATGACCAGAAATACAAACTATCCCCCAAATTTTTATTCTATTTTATAGTACTGATGTAAAAATATGAATCAGGCTGCAGTATTAAGTGTTACATCACATATTCCTTATGGTTCTTTATTATTAGGTGGAAAATACATCCTACTAATAACTTGGATAATCGTTGCCGAAATTGTAGCATGCTCCTTTTCATTTGTTCCTTGGATTAATTCTATTGCAGGTACAAATGGTGCATTCTCTTTGTACAGTGCTGTTTCCTAAATAGCTGTGCTAAGTCTCCAGTCTGCTCTGCAGCACATGCAGCTTCAACTTTGTCTCTGCATGTATTCATTATTTCAGTCTTTAATTACAGGTTCAGGCAATATTTTTCAAATAACATAGTCTAGTAATATGTTATATTTGTTCTCAGATTCTTTTTTTCTGGGAACATTCAAATAGACTTGCAATAAATACAGTGCAGTGGAAAAATTTAAATTTTATTGTCCTTATTTGAAGCATTAAAGCTGTTAATAATCTTAAAAATAGAAATATTTACATTAAATAAAACATTATCTTCCTCTCTTCTATCTTGGTCATCTTTCAAAAAGATGTTGTCAAACATCTTGCATAAACAATCTTCACACGTAAAATAATAGCCATAAAAGAATAATGACAGTATCAATAAACACCATATTCAGAGACAAAAAACCCTACCAAATTTCAGTCTGAAAAACTGTAAGTTTCAGAAAACTATGAGATGCTATAATCGACTGTAATGAAAATATGATTTATTTAACTATATAGGTTGGTAATCTCCTGTTATAACAAGCAGAAATCATCTTTGCTGTCCTTAGTCAGTTATAGAGTAAAGGTAAATTGTTAAAATACACTGTGAGATAAATTAATCAGTATTTTTTTACCATGTGAGAAATTCTTCCCAGTTTTCATATTTTCAAAAACATAATGCATGGAGTTGTCTTTGTACATTGGGATTTTTTATGTATTATGCTCCAAAACCTATTTCCAACAAAACTCTTTATCTTTTCAAGTCAGGATAGAGTTAAACAATAAATCACAATATTGTTTCTTATTTATGATTCAGCAGTGGGTGAATATCTTATTCCACACACCCGCCCATGTGAAATGACCTATTAAAACTTTCAGTTTCTTTTCATCTTAATCCAAAGCTCATCAAAATCAATAGTTGTGTTTCCACTGGCCTCTAGTATAATTAATAATAGCTGTTTTGGATGGTTAGTGGAGTGGATATATCTTACACAAATTCAGCTTTACAGAGAGCCACTTGTTTTCTCACTGTTTGCTTATAGTTTGTGACTATTTAGATATGGCAAAAAGAACACCTGAACTATAGGGAAAAAATAAAGGAAAGAAAGTTTCTAAGAGGAAAATACATGGAGGTTTCAGTTTTTATTTCTACTCTTTTTTGATCTAATTTTAAATTAAATGAAAATGTGGAATGTAACATATTTCAGAAAATGACACAGATGTCTTGTAAGAAAATAAAACTCTTTAGCACAATATTAGAAATAGCTATAAGTTGAAACACTCAATGAATTCAAAAGTAGGAAAGCAGAGATTTCAGAATTTGAAATAGATAGAGATTTAAAATAGAAACAAACTGTAAGAGAAAGGGAATGAAGGAAATGTGCATATGCTGATACATTTTGATTTTTTCCATTGTTTATTATATTTCCTTGTTTTGTGTTAGCATAAAATTAAATGAGAACTCTAGCCTTTCTTAGTGTTTATTTTTTACGTTTCCTAGAACTGCTCATATTTGTGAGGTTAAACTCATTTTTCAAAAGGATCATAGTTTAGTTACAAATGGTTGCTTCCTTATTCTTTTTTCTGAAAATTCAAGATCAAAATTTATTCTTTTCATGTAGCAAGCCTTTTTTTTTTTTAATGAAAAGAAAGGGATAAAAACATTTTGAGTCTGGATCTTGATAAATTGCAATAGATTTTGATTCTATACCAAGGTTGTTGCTTTCCAGTTTAGCAAATGGTAATAAATGACAGGGGATTTTTTTGTCTTTTTGAATTCTATTTCATCAGCTACTTAGTAACTGCCTGAGTTCTCGGCTCACCACAAAATTTACTTTTGAAAGATGAAATGATGAATGGGGTTTTTTTCAGGCCTCTACTGACAGAAGCATGAAACACATGGAGGGACATCATTGAAAAGGCACAAATGATTGTTGCTGGGTTGTTGGCTTGATAGTTTGTAATTTATGTGTGGTAAATGTGTATAGCTACACTGAGTCATCTGGACAGAGCACAGATATGTAGCTTCTACAATCCTGCCTGATCTGCAGAGTGGATGTCTTTTTCTCATAGTTATTTGTCATTGTCTGGTAGAAACAGGAAAAGATTTTGCCATAAGAGAGAAATAAATGAAAAAGATTAATAGTGAATATAGATTTGAGAAAATTACCATTTCTTTAGCATTGTTTTGTAAAAAGCTTGGTTGCTCTCCAGAACTTAACACTATGTGCTTAATCTCTGAGAATACTGCTTGCAATGCCAAAGGAACAAGGGACACATCTGAATTCCTGAAAGCAACTCTGTGCTCATTTTCGCCTGTCGCCCTGGTTTTCAGCCTTCTAGTTTGGAGTCAGAATTTTTTCACACACCTTCATATAAACAAAACAATGTTTTTCAGAATTCTTTATCTTGTATACATTCTTTTCTGTAGGAGAGACAATTGATGGACACTTTCTAAGACCAGTGGAATTGAAGAGATTGAACCTCAATCTTCCAATGTGGTCTCTTTTCTAGAAATCTATATAAGCTGAAAGAAAAATTAAACTTCCTCTTTTCCCGCTCCAACTCTGTGGTGGTCACTGCATTTTCCCTCGTGACAGTAGTGCGCCATTCACCTGTTCATTTTTATATGGATGCCAATGGCATCAATATATTTCTCAATACCTGCAGATTCACCTCCAAGCTCCAAATAAAACCGAAGAGCCTTTAAATCTCCTTAAAGAAGAAATGGTATATTTATTTAACTGTCAATCCATGTTTAATGATTATTAGGGCAACCAATTAATTAAAATGAGCTACATGAAAATGAATGCAATTAAAATGAAACGAGAAATGGGATTACAGCCTCTGCCTTTATACCAGTCTACCTGGTAACTTCTATGTCCTCAGTGATCAGTTCCAGTGAGGTCTGAGAAGAAGGAAGAAGGAAAGGTAGCTCAAAGATGTGCGTGTTCTAAAACTTGCAAACTCTGGAGACAGAGTAAAGAACAGAATCTATTGTTCCCTCCGAGGAAAGAACAATTATATCTCGGTCAATTCAGAGACCCTAGGACGACATTGGGAAGACTGGGAGCTCAGATATGTGAGTTCTGTGCATATGGGAGGGGGCATGGAATTGGTTAGGAATACAGGATACAGTCTCATAGGAGTACTGCCTTCATTAATTCTGCTAATTTAACTTAGTTTTAGCTCCTAAGCACAGTAACAATGAGGTGAGAGCCCTTAAATGGGTGAATGTGCACTGCAAATTGGTCATTGCAATCCTGACTTACGGACCCATTTACGCATATATGTGTGTACAGATATGTGTGTCTGCCTATGAGCACGCATAAATATGTAAACATGCATGCAAATGTGTACTTGTATTAGAGAAGGTGCCAGTAGATGGCACTCAAGAATGTATAACAGATGAGGTTGTTGGCTGCCTTTTCATGAAGAAATCAATAGGAAATCTAATCAGTTCTTGAAACAATGATGGCCTCCACCCAAGACAAAAGCTAACAAAGTCTCTACTTGATACTAATACAATGGTGCTCTCCAAAACCTCCAAAGCCTTTCTTTTCACAATGGGTGGTTTGCACATACTAAGGCTCAAATGTTAACACTATGGCTGCCTCTGAAGTACTAAGCAAAAAGATTCAGATGATATTTATTTCTGTCTCTGACAGCACCTGTCCTGATATGATGCTTAACTATCAAGCTAAACTTTTTTATCACCTGAACTAGGGCAGTGGCATCCAAACTTCTTGACAGGAGTTGACCTAGGCATGCTATCTATTCTGCTTTTTGGACTTAGAATGAGGAATGACTCACCCAAAGAAAAAAAATTCAGTTAAAAATAATTTTTATAATAATTGATACAAATTCTCCACTCCTTAGACGTGGTTAATTTCTGCATATAGGTCTTGTATTAATGTTTTATAAGTGGTATTGTATCTGCAAAAGAAATAATTTTAAAAAACTGTGTACTAATACACTGAAATCATGAAGAACTGTGTGGAACTTATTCCTGGGAAAAAAGGACTTGAAAAGAAAGAATTGTAACATTAGTAGATGAAGATTTCTTCTTCATTAATCTAGAAGTCTCCTAGTCTAGAAAATACAACTGTGTCTAGGCAGCACAGGCAGAACCGGCATATTTCATTACATCGGACTTCAGTCTTGCCACTGCTACCACATATGCGCATGTAGGCCTGTCAGAAGGCCCAGCTCTACACTACCCTCCTATATCTCCAGATTCTTCTTGGAAGGATATTTGAGATCAGGCATGAGAAATAAACTGTACTGCACAACCATAGCTCTCCAGGTCTGGACTGCTGGGAGAATAGAAGTACCACCCCCTCCATAGTGACACAAACAGAACATATAAATTACAGAAGGAGGTGGGGTGAGGAGTGGAAACAAGAACAGAAGGGGAAGGAGATAAAAGGAAAGATCATCAGTTCTTGCCCTTGGAAGTGAGATGCTCAAGAAATCAAAAATATAAAATAACATGCAGACCGGAAAACCATATGCTGGACAAAAGTGGTTTGAAGACACAAGTAAAGGAAAACTCTGCTTTTGTTTGGTTCTTTTTGTTTGTCTGGTTGCTTGGTTGTTTCTTTAATTTCCTCTATGTTCAGTAAATGTGCATTGTTCTGTAAGAACAAATTTATTTACGAAAATTTATTTCAATTCTGAAATTCTCTTTGTATGATACATCCCTCTCAGGTCTGAAATCTTAATCAGACTGCTCAGATCTCACATGATGAAAGAAAACACTACTGTGCAGCTTGAGTTTGGAAGACCAAGGAACGTGTGTAGTAAATTTCTTCTTTTCTAAAGATCTGCAACTTTACAGCTTCCCCATTCAAGATTAAAAAAATTAAACCTCGAGCGGGACTTTAGGAGCATGGATGTTCAAAACACTCACAGATGAGCAAATTTATTCCTCTATATTAATCAGGCTTGAACTTGCTCCTTGTCAAGCTTATGTACACTCTACTGCCCACCCCCGTATCTTCATTTTCCTTAAAAAGACCTTGTTTTGACATCTGAATATCACGTGGCATCAAATGAAGTCAGATGTACTGTTCTAATTTCCAGGAATAATCTCATTCTTCTGCAAACCATGATCACATAACACTCATGCAGGGGGAGGAATATGGGTATTTATTCCACAACAGAAAATGTTTGGATCAGCCACAATAGAATTCCATGAGAAATAGTTCTGCCTTTCAACCACTTTAAATAGCCAGAAAGAGAGAAATCCTCAAAAAAAACCTCTGAAAGGCTACAGAAACGCCTGATTTTTTTTATGTTGACTTCTCACCAATTAAGCCTTTTTTTTTTTTTAATGTATTAAATAATTCTGAGATATGCTACACTCAGATGCAACTGTCATTCCCGATCTAGGTTTGACAGATTATTTTTCCTGCTTTTTCTCAGCTGTAATAAATAGTCTAGTAGAACCAATTGAGAGAAAAGGAGAGGTGAATCTGTTGAGAGCCACTAATGACTGCTTACTGCAGCATCCTTTCCATGACGGCTTAATTAACCAGTATGGTATATATCTGCTATCCTTAGTGATTACTTATTAAAACTTTTATGTATACTTGCACATGCAGCTTTTAAAATACAGGGGCACTTTTTTTCACTTTTTTTTTTCCATAATACTTTTCTCTAAATCTCTTAGCAATCAGCTAACCCTAATTATATTTAGTCTACAAAAGGCTGCTGTATGCTCTTGTAATATGCCACCAGAGAAATACCTCCTTGAAGTTTTGTAGAGTTTAATAAAAAACTAGTTAGTGAAGGCAAAATCCCGGAAAGATCTAATGCCACAAAGTCACTTTTGTTACATGGGAATTCTCTCTTTGCAGTACAGACACGTGCCACTCTTAAAAGCTCTAATTGGTTTGATAGATTCCTGCTTATTGCTACATTTCCTGTTCAGCCACGTTTGCTTAAGAAAAATGCTATTTTAGGTTTACAGAAGTTTTACATAAACTGCTTAGACAACTTTGTGAAAAACCGAATAGTTTTTCCTTTCTCTTTCAAACTAAAAACATTAATTTCATTCTTCTCTTACATCCCAAATGACAAATCACTTAAATTATTTAAGGAAAGACCGTGTTTTTGTAATATCCTACTAAGTATAATATGTGATAAAGCATAAGATTATTTGAATAAGAATCAAATTACAGATATAATGAAAATTAGTCATTTGCTTATGTATTCTGTTGACTCACCTATTGTAGGAATGACTAAACTAGCCTACAAAAATATCATAAGCAAGTTTGTTATGACATAAAATTCTAAAATAAGAATTTGGTATGCAAAGCAAACATTTCATCTTTCTTCCAGAATTCTCCTATTTCATATTCCCTTCCATTGGACTGGGTTTTCTGCATCTGAGAGCTGCATGCAAAAGCTGCATAGCGGAAAAATCACACATGAACTTACACTAAAAGGCCTCTTTTTCTTCAGGTCCTGAAGCCTTTGTGGTACAATGTCATTAATCTGACTATAACTTTGGAAGGCAAATGACTGTCAAATGGTCACTCACAAAGTGACAGCCACTGTCATGAACACTTTACCTTTATTGCCTTTTAAACATAATTTAAATTATTAACAAATTATTTTGGGGAAATATAAAAGACTAAGTAATGGTCCTGAGGTGCAGCCGATGCAAGCCCCTGAAATGCTTCTAAAGACTTGAGCTGTATCATTTTATATGCTCAAAGACTGAGAAAACTGGTTGCTGAAGACGTTTCTCTTGACTGAGTTTGTTAGCAATCATTCTTTTTTTCATTAAATAGTCTATGGACTAGTACTAATATTAATAAACAGAAAATGGGCTAAATGAGCCTGTGCAAAGCCTAGCTACAAATTTTCACTACTTGAGGTATTTTATTTATATAACTAAAGAAAATATTTCTGCTCTGCTTTGTTTCAGGTTAGCGGTAGGTACCAAAATACTCAATATTTTATACCTATATATTGGGTTTTTATCCAAGGGTGTATCTATATCCATGACTATCAACCTGTGAAAAGGGCACTGTGCTCTTATTAAAGCAAAGCTGTAATCTTAAGTAGGTCAAAAGAAAGGAGCACCTGACAGAACACAGCTTCCAGAGACCTAAACTAAAAAACAAAAAACACCCCTCTGTAGTGCCCTTGCTAATGACAAGCTAAACCTAGGTGAAAAGGCTCCTTTCAGGAAAGAGCTGGGAGGAGGGGCAGTGCAATAAATACAGTGGCACATGCCTGCTTGCTTGAAGAGTTTCCCCTTGCTCAGCCCTGATACCCCTCCATCAATCATGGCTGACGCCTGCATTACATTCCAATTCCTAAGACACATCTTCTGTCATCTGAAAAGATCAAAGGGAAGGCTTGCTCAGGGACAAGAGAACATGTTAATTGCAATCCCACCCCTTTGTTTGTAAACCCTTTGCAAGGTTCCAATTGTAGTGAATTAATTACATTGGTTCTCACACAACTGTATTGATTCTACCTGCTTCTTTCCTTTTTTTGTTTTTAATCTTTTAAAAGAAATATATTCTGTAATACGCAGCCAGCATTTCAAGGATATGAATAGGATCTTGAGGCGTTATGATTACAGAGCACTGGGAATCTACATGTATTTTCTCTCATACAAGAACTGCATTAACATTTCACTTACTTAACCTCCCAGTAGAATTCTGAAGGTATCATTTAAAGGAATTGTATAGGTAGTATAGGATGAAGAGAGGATTGATTGATTCAGGAGGGAAAATCATATTTCTTTCAGGCATATTCCTAAATTGCTTGACACACATTTGCTTATATGTGAAGGCTATACTTGAAGAAAAGCTGATATCTGAGCTTGAATAAAATACATTTCAAGATAGAACTGGGAGAATTAGTAAGGAGACAGCAAACTGTGCAAAGGTTGCATATACAAACAAGACATTTTCATCACATTTACACAAAATTTAAAACACTTTTTAGTCCACTACAATGTCACACTGGTTTATTGAAGTTTAATTTAAATCATTTCCTCCAAGCTGGTTCCAAATTAACTTAGACTATGTCTACCTTAAAGACTTTGTACCAGTTCAAAGAACCAAGCTGTGGAAAGTGAACTTAAGCTCACACATCTGAGCTAATATAAACCCCATGTACAGATTCTGTTTTAGCATAAGAAAAAAAAAAAAAAGTTCTTTAGCTTGATTTTCTTCAAGACAGTGAATTTATTACATTGATACAAAGGTTCAGTTTGATAATGACTCATTTAGGAGCACTTTGCTGATTTACTCTATTGGTATTTCTATAATGGTAGTGTTTCTAGTATAGATGTGCCTGTGTATTAAATTGAACCAAACCTGATTTAAACCCAGAATAAGATTATCACCACAGCTTTCCCCATATAAAAAACCCTGTGCAATAGTGAAAAAAAATGAGTTTGTTAATTGCAATATACACCATTTTCCAAAAAATAATTTATTATGGCACTTTAAAGCTAAAGAGCAGAGAAGGCCATACACAGATCTTTCAAAAATCAGACTGTGCCTGAAGTTCAGATGAACATCTCCAGAGTGTATGCATAATTGTATTAGCTTCTTTCTCTTTTTACCGGTATGATGTATTTACATCAAGCTTTGAATCTCTGTGAAGAAAGGCACTTTAAACAGGATTTGCAGAGTGATTTAACCAGGCAACAAAATGGAACATGTAAAAGTTAAGATGTGGAAGAAGAAGACAAAAAAATTCCTCAAGGGACACATTGATGATTTGAGAATTTAAAGCTTTTGGGGAAAAAAAAAACAAAACAAAACAAAAAACCAAAAAACCCCACAAAACAAAAAAAGCAATCCTACAGCCCTTTTAAATAAAAGAGTTTAAAATAATATCTCTTGCGACTGTATTACCAGTAGTGGTGTTTCAAGAACTGATTCAGCATCTCTAAGTCAAAGGAAGATTAGCATTGTCTTCAAACTTAAATTCTTATATGAAAGCAATGGCTATTTCGATTTCTGTGACTTTCCTGGAGTTAAAAGTCAGTGTAAGGCCTTTTAAAATTTCCTTGTGCATTTTCTGGATTTTCCTGTGTTTGATTTTGCACATCATATTAAAATTTTATTGCTTATATACATAAATATTAAAAAAACCTGATTTCAATGAAATTATGTGTCCATTCTTACCTTCCAGAATTCTAAAATAAAAAAAAACCAATTCCATCTTTTTTTTTGCTTTTGGATATCAAATTATTGTGGTCTACCAGTCAGTAATGGTCACCTATTTGACATGGGTGAAAAAATCATGCAAGGTAGAAATGGCCCATGTCAACACAAGGATTGAAAATTTTAAAAAGTGTTAGGAGGGGCATACAGCACACTGAAGATGTTTTTCTTACTTATTTTCATGTCATAGCTGCAAAAGTAAGTGGGATGTAATTTAGGTTCTTAAAAGTTCTTGTTTCTTGGTAAAACTTGAGGCTATGTCATGGAGCCCTGAAAAATAAAAAAGAAGAGAATGTGTTTCTTGAGAATTTATTTTAATCCTGTGGATGTCTGAAGGTATTCTTATTCTGTACTAAAATATAGAAGCTTATATGGTCTTGAAGCCTGTGTCAACCCTCATGTTCCGTGGGTAGTAGGCATCCATGTAAAAGTGTGCTCCATGCTTTAATGTTACAGTCTGTGACCTCTGCAAGTTCCTAAGTTGTTGAATTCCACAGTTCTTCAAACCTATAACAAGACAAAAGGAAGTCCTTTAATTACTTCTTAATTGTCCCTTTTCTTCAAGGAGAACCTCTGTGACCTCTTTTAAATTATATGCAGTTATGTGAACTGAAATCAAAGCCAGTTTAATATAACAGTTTAGGTCAACCATCCCACTGCAAAGACAGTAGACTCCAGGAAAGGAGTAGAATGAACCCTGGAAAGTAACTTTAGCAGGCAGATTCCAATTTTCTATGACACTGAAGTCAAATCCCTAAACACTTAGGTTACCAGTTCCAGCACTAGGCTTTTAAGGGTCTTTGGGAGGGATTCACCATATCAAATTCTGAGCATCACCAGTATGGAAAATACTCCAGACTGTACACAGTGGTCTTCCTTTCTTCCAAACAAGGTCAATCAGTCATCATAGAAAGTACTTATCTTAGTGTGTTTTAGTTGACTATTTTAGAATGAGATTCACTAGTCTCAGAAAGAACCTGTTTATTTCTGAAGTTTAAAAGTTAGCTCAAAGATGAGTATATCTTCATAATTAGCTCAAGGAGCCATATATCCATATTTGCGACGTTTTTGTCTGTATAGTTAAGTTAATCCTACTCCCTCTGTTATACTGTACTGTGGTTTTAATCTTAGGTGTTTGTACAATTCCTAAGTAATCCATCCAAAAGATAATTTTGAAGGTGCTATGTGTCTAGGCCTGTGTTGTACAAATATGCATAAAATGCGTCCTGGTATGACTATGCACATTTATAATTTGTGTCTTTATTACTTATAACCAGCCCAGTTGAATAAATGTGCTTTGTCAGCAAGCAACAATATCTACAGAGTTATATTTGAATTGTGCGTTTGAACTTAATCAGTGAAGTAGTGGTAGGAGCTTGAATGTTTAATGTTCCACCAAATAGCTTTACATGGATCTTTAAATTGCATACCTAAAACAGAAATTGAAGTCCAAAAACTATTTAGGGGGACTATTTCCTCACAGTTATCTTATTGTTAAAGCCAAGCCACATCTCAAACTAACAGCTTTCCTCCCAGTAGAGATACCTGAAACAGAATTAAACAAAGGAGAATCTTCTTTCAGTCTAAAATCTTATATCCTGTATCATTCTCAAATCTTTAGGTGACTGGATGATATATAGCCATAAACCCTAGGGTGGAGATCAGATTTAAGAAACATTACATATAGCAGCTCACAGCCCTTCACAGCCATTTAAATGTCTCTCATTTTATACACTAATTTAATAATTAGATGAATTTGAAGGACTGATGCTTTTCTCTTTGCAAGATAGGGAACCTAAGCAGTCAATTTTATTAAGGTTCATTTTAAAGAGCCATGGGATAGATTAATCTTATTTTAGGTCATCATTTCCCTCTTTACATGTAGCCTAACTTCTATAGGACTGTAGGCAGAGGCTTTTTTCTGAGAAAACATCCAGTGTTTCAATTCAGCCTCTTTTCAGTCCTGAACCTATGCAGGGAATTGTGCAACATGGTTGTGCAAAATAGGAATTCCATCCCACTGACAATGGTGCAAGGCAGTCACAAATTATTCTGTGCTGCTCTTAATAGTCAGCTTAAATTTAAAGAAAAAAATTGTGTTTGTGTCCAGAAAACCTCTACCAAGTTTCTTATCTCTCCAGGGCTCCCAAAAATGCTATGTAGTAGTCCCTAAAAGCTCCATTTTCAAGGGAACTTGACAATTAAGAAAAGGCAGAGTGATTGTCTAAGTTGTTTTGAAATATTGGCTTGCTGCCTACACAAAACTGAACAAAGGCTTACTTTGCCTTTTAGGTCAAGCCAATACAGGCCAAGCTTGAGCTCTGATTTGCCCCATACAAGGTAATATAATGGAGTGGAAGCAGCAGCTACTTAATATAGGAGTTAAAATTACCCATGACTGAAGTGAGCACATCAATCAAAAGTTTTGGCATGTAATGAGCTAGAAAAACTGGTGTGGCAGGTTTGGGGGGCAGGAAAAGGCTTTGCTCTGTATTCAGCAGTTTCCAAATTACCATGACATCCCTTTGCATAAACCACCCGACTTCCAGCAGGTGGATTTTACAGGCATTGTGCTGCTAGCACAAAGATGGATCAAGAGGGAGCATTCAAAATAGCTTCCTGTTTTGTGTTCTTAAACTCAGAATTCCATGAGGTCTGCCAGATTTCTTAACATATTTAGAAGGTGGACTATAAAAAAATTAAAGGGGTAGCAAAGCAAGAATGAAAAATGTTTTGGGTTTAATACATTACACAAGCAACAGTGCTTACTTTCTCTCCTCTGAAAACCTGATTTTTTAATATAAAGACCTACATTAAAATGAATCAGAGCTATATGCTCTAATTTTTCTGAGGTGTCTTCCTAAAGCATGCATATCATTCAGCGCTCATTGCAATAACTCATAGTATCTCCTCTCTTGTCATTGAATGCTTTTTTGATTTATTATTCCTGTCCTGATCTTTTGCAAAAAGATACTGACATGTTTACATGTCTAAAACCATTAGCTAAAAAAATCTTTCCTAAATATATAATGATGGCAAAAGTGTGTTTGGGAAGATATCAGATACATGTTATCACACTTCTCTATAAATGCCTTCCAGGCATCAAAATATAGGGATTCAAATTCTTAATTCAGATTCCCACATGATCGTGTGATTTGTGTAAGAAATTCGTGCAACCACCCCAGTGAAGATCACAGGCAATGCAGGACTTTAGCATGTGCTTCTGAGTTGGTCCTTTGGAGGCTCTCTGTTCTAGGTAAGCTATAAAAGCAGACTGTGTATTAGCAGTTTCTATGCTCTTAATTAAAAAAACCCCAAAACACTGGTTTTGTGTGTTCCACAGCAGTGTTGAAACATGTTTTTTAAGGAGTGTTAGATTAGACTGTAAGGATTCTGCAGGACTGCTAACTCACCCAACTGCATGTTCACTCTGAACCACTGCAAAGTGTTTAACACAGATGATCATAAAACTGCTAGAAAAAAATCCAGTAGTCAGCAGTCAAATTTCCAGCTGCTTTGAATGACAGTCTAGTTTCAGGATACACTGTGTTGTATACTAGAACATTACAGTTTGGAAGCAATTAATTTGGAATGTTGTGGCTTTTTTTCTTATTTATGTCACTGCAGTACCAGACCTCAAGATTTCAGCCAGGAGAGGAAAAAAGAAAAGGTTGAAGAGAAAGAAAAGAAAATTTGCAAACCTACAAGAACACACAAACAGAAAACTTTTGCAGGCTGATAACTTAAAAATTTAATATAGTTGTTTTCTAGAAGCTGAAGAGAAGGCTTCCATCAATGAGTTTTGAACTAAAATCAGAATATATCTTGAAGAATGATTTAATGTCTAGTGTTGAAGCTGGACACATCATTGCTAGCTGGCAAAAACTTAGATGAAAACTAGGTTTCATGGCAATCGATAGCTGTATGCCATTGATTTCTGTGGAGGCAGGATTTTCTCCCAGCCTCTCGACATCAACGTATTACTGGAAGCTTCCCCTTTCTTTTTGCTTTCTAACAAAGCAACACAAATCTCAGCACACAAGAGACAGTTTCTGCAATTTCTGCTTTAACTCTTAACTTATACCCCTTTTTTCCTGTCCTCATGTCAACTACTCATCTGTTCCTCATAAAAAGAGTTGTTTATGAACCCTTTTCTCTTTGTAAAAATGCATTCAGTAGCAGGGTCAAAAAAAAAGGCCCTCATCAGCCATTGTATTTGTTGCACTATGTGTAAGAAGAAACGAGGGATAATATTTCTTAAGCTGTAAGATTTTAAGGAAATAGCAACATTAAAAAGCAAATATCTATTGGATTTACTGTTTTGCTTTTTATCCCTTAAAAAGTTCTCCATTTCAAGCATGTGCTTGAAGTCTGGCACTTAATTGATATACACTGGCTCTAGATCAAGAGGATTATTCTGATGTCTTTCCCACCCCCCTAAGTAACTAAATCCATAACACCCTCACTGCACCCATCTTTCTTCTTTCCTACCTTTAATAGAATAAAATTTTCTAAAGACAAAAAGTGTTTTGAATTTAATCTGTGGTATTGCCTGTATCTCCTTTTAAGAGCTGACAGCAATTTGTTTTTCTGCTTATTTGTGCAACTCAAGATCAAATCCAAACCTTTTGTTAATATAGGTTAAACATTAGAATGATTAAGTTGTTATATCTGCAACAAAATCCTAAAAAAAAATCTTTCCTGGAACTTCAGTGGCAGCTGTATCAAATCTTGTGTTTCTTGCGTCAAGTTTTGTGTATTTTCTTTTATTTTGAGAATTACATATAAAAAGTAATTTCCAATTTCAGAGGAAGCCTAAAGTTCTTAAATCATTGTTACATTACTTATATTCTTTGGATACTATATCCAGTATGTTCCTTTTAAAATTGATTTCATAGTTTTATGCCTTTTCTGCAGTGGCGGGGAAGGTCATGCCTAGGCACAATTATGGATGAGCTCTTTGGAATGGAGAACAACAAGCTGCCTGTTGTAAGCCTCCAAGTAAAGAAAAAAAAAAAAAAAGAATATACTTACTGAAATTAAGGTTAAAGAAAGGAAACAAACCTACAATTAAGACTTTTAAAAGTAAAACTTTCAGACAAGGCAAGTTGGTTGAATCCATACCTGATTTTGCCTAAAGGAAATAGAGGTGGAATACTTATTTTTTCCTACTAGCCAGGAATAATGTCTCCCTAAGCTAAGGGAATTAAATGTCTGTATTTTTCCCCCTGCAGTACATAATCATTGTCTG
The DNA here is from genome assembly GCA_013401135.1 of Cettia cetti. Lineage (NCBI taxonomy): Eukaryota > Metazoa > Chordata > Aves > Passeriformes > Sylviidae > Cettia > Cettia cetti. Next base: position 133,893 of record VZUI01067497.1, on the reverse strand, counting down.
CCACACTTTGATGTCATAATCATCCACTGAAGCTTCACTGTTAAAGGGTAAATCTGCTTAGCACACCAAATTAAAAAAAAAAAAAAAAAAAAAAAAAGGCAAGAAAAAAAAGAACTTGCTTTTTATTGCCTCAGCGGCAACAAATCTTAATTGCAGCCGTGTGGTACTATGTCACTTTGGCCTTAATGAAACCGTTTTGATAGGCAAAAGTGCATTTTTAAAACAATACCTTACTCAGTTCAAGCAGTAACTACAACTCTTTTCTAATAAGTTAGCATAAAGAGTCCTTTCTTGTGTGTAATGTATGTGAGTAGCATGACCTCAGTGTCAAATAGTGCTTCACAATATCTTTTTGCAATCATTTTTCCATTAAAGGAAAGACATCCAAACCTTGGTATAGATTTCAGTTGTGAATTAAATACTCTTTTATGTATTTAGTTTTTCAAAAAGATTGGTTTACATTTGGATCAGCTGGCCCAAAATGAAGTCAGTATCCAGTTCATTTCTGGAACAAAGTTGAAAGTTTCCATCCACTTCATGTTATATTGTATTTTTAATGCCAAATCAAAGTGGTAGCTCCTGTTTAAATTCTTCTGATATTTATTTGCACCAGTCTCATTTCCTATTTGCTATTCTTTTTAGTTACTGCCCAGTTTTTATCTAACCTACTGACCCATTTAATGTATGATTCACTGCATTCTTCTGTTAAGATTAATTGCAACACTCAATGAAGAGAAAGAAATCTCGTATTTCCAGTAATTGTCGACATTCTGTTCATGGACACCATATTATTTGGTCACCTATTGTAAAAGGAAAAAAAATAAGAAATCAGAGAGAAGGGACAGAAAGAAGAATCTGTGCTCAACATCAGTAGCTCACATTATTTCTTTAGAAAGTTTTCCATTTTTATAAGACAATTCCAATTCCCCTACAAATGTTAACAGTATAAAATTCTCAGTCTAAAAGTATAAATGAATGGCAACAATCAAGCCTTAGGGAGCCACCTCTATTGTACAACTTATTCTTTCTGATTTTATCTCTGATATATTACAAATAAGCCTTAAAAAATGCTGATAATATTATTAACAACAATAGCAACAGAAATGAATTTCCAACATTATTCTAACACAATGTTTTTGGCAGGCACTCCTGAGCTGGTACTTATTTTATGTAGTAGGTCTGTAGAGAAACTGTAGCCAGATGCCAAAAATACCTCTTTGCTCCACAGAATACTCAAGGCTCCTTTTATTATGTTAAGGAGTTGATAATTTCAGTTTAATTATCTTTTGGCATGATAATATTTACAGTGCAAACTGCTTTCCCTGTTATATTTCTCTGGTGTTTTTCTGCCTATTGGGTTTTCAAACAGTATTTCTCCGTGTAGTCCAGGGGTAGAAAGAGTGGCTCCAATATATTTATATTCAATGCAAATACTACAATATGGAATCAGTTGGTTCTCTCAACAGAGTAAGTAGAAAAACTATTGCATTTCATTACTGATATCATGTAGCAATTTTAGCCTAGTTTAGGCTTTAGCTGCCTCAATAACAACCACAATAACTAAGGAGAAAGAGGCTCATTTTTGCAGTCCTCACATCTGATCAACAGCACTAAAAAACTATGAAAGGATTCCACATGAAGGGTTGATCAAGGAGTGCAGATAACATGATGTCAAGTAAAACTGATGTTGAGAACTCACTTGAACTCACCAATGCAAATGTGAAACATCTTTCATTCTGTATTCCTAATTTCAAAATAAAGCTAATGAGAATATAGACAATTATGTTCTTGTAACATAGACAATGAGGAGATGCTTTTCTTAAAATGAAGAAAAAAATGGAGCTATAAGACAGCATCTTTGGGATCAAGAAAAGAAACACTAGCTGTTCTCAGTACAGGTGCCTGTCAGCTTGAAGATGCTTCGCTTTCTTTTATAATATTCTGAATGCACCAGTTTAATAACACTAGGGACACTTTAATACATAACAGTCTGCTAAAAAAAGAAGGCAATAAATAACATGTGGGTGTCTTTTAAGATCCAGCAACTATTGTTTGAGTTTCTATGCCTGTTCTTCCATTATCCCAAAATGAGTTTCCTTTCAAAGACAGCAGAATGGTTTGACATAACAAAACAAATAGCTCTCCTCCCCCTCCCTATTCGACTCCCAAGGCACGTGCAGGTCTGCTCTGCTGCACTAAGCATCATGTCAATATATCAGTCAATTCACACATCTCCACAACAGTAGACTCAGCTTAATGGTGCATGCTAGTTTTAAATGTACGACTTTTAAATTATTTTTCCCCTTGGAACTCGTAAGTGTGAGAAGCCAGTAACATCAGCTCAACTCAAGCCTGCTTCAAGGAAGCGTGTCTGAGGCAAGCTCCATCTCTGCAAAGCAAACACAATTCTGATTCACAAGGTATCTTTAGGAGAAGTTGGACCATGAAAAAGGAGACTGCATTTTCCTGAAAATTTGGGGCTACATAAAGCATGCCTAGTGCCCTTTAGCTTTATAAACCTGTCTTGCCTGCAACCATAATGTGGAAATTATGCCCTGACATGCAGGTATTGCATTTTTAAATAATTATCAAAGTAGAGAGGTGACGTCCACTTTACAAGGCTGCTGTTGACTTTCTGTTTTAGAGTCAGGTATAATTTAGATGGCAATTCACTGACAGTGCATGACTATATGCATTTGAAATGTAAAAATTTTTACTGATTCCACCAGAATTACTGGCATCTTTAAGTTGTAAGTTAAGCAAGTTATGCAGAGAGAAGTAGTGTCTTTTGGTAAAACCAGTGATACAGTAGGGAAAGAAAGACAGGCCTTCTAGTGCAAAATCCATTTCTGGTCCAATTACTGGTTATGAGGGATCCCTCCCCATAAGCCTTACTTCCATTTCAGAATCTTGGCCGTTGATTCTAATGCTTCCTTCTGTTCCTAATTTTAGACATATATTTAAGAATTTGCTGCATCCAAGACTCAGGGCGAGCTCTGAGATATTTGACAGTAATACAAATGAAAGCTGTCATATACATTTTTAAAGTTAGTAGTGATTCATCTGTATTCCAAGTCTGTGTTTTGGCTCTAACTCTTCACTTTTCACTGCATGTGAGCATCAGCCATGTGGTTCCAGCCTGATCTGAGTTGTAGTGAGACCATCAGAGTGACTTGGACTCTTATTGTCATGAAACGTGTTATGCAAAACAAAAATATCATCCATGTGTGACCTACCTCCTCATATATGTAATACTGAATTACATTGCCTATTCATCTTGCCCACTTTCACGTGTGTAACTGGTTAAAAAAAAAGGGAATTAGGAACAGATCTAATAGAAGAAATCATTCAGGTTTTCAGACTCCTTTCTAAGAAGGTTTGTGCTTTGAAATGCTTCATCCACCTCTGAAAGATTTAGGAAGGTTACACAGAAAGATAAAAGAGACGCTTACATCTATGGAAATGTTCTGCATAAAGACTGCCTTGGAAAAGAGCACACAGACATATTCCTATAAAAATAAACATACAGTCCTACAAAATCATGAATTTTTAGGAGCAGTTGAGTGGGAAGTCTCCCCACAAGAGCTGGAGAATATTTACTGAAATGATCAGGCAACAAACTTCAAACATACAAAAGAAATCATATTTCTTAAACTGATCCATTATATTTGAAATTAAACGTATGGATATAATGTGTCTTGTCACAAAATCAAAACACTATGTTTAATGTTATAATTTCTGAAATATGAAAAAATAAATAACAATGTGTCACAATTCTGTGGAAAAAACATTCAAGTGTACACCATTATGGGTTTTGTTCTTGCCATTAATTCACTACTATTCTCTATTTCCATAACAATATTTTTACATATGTTATTTGTGTCTTGACATCATATTGGGTCACAAAGTAGAACCCTTACCCTTGAAAGGAAAGTTTAGGGAAGCATAATACAAATCATTATATATTTTTGACATTAGATAGTTACTGCACCCCAACAAGTATTTCTGGTTTACAGCAACCACTGTTGTTCTTAATTTTAGAGTGTTTAAATTCTGTATGCAAAACGAAGAGAAATGCACTAGGACTGGACCCTTAGTTCAGAACACAGGGCAAATATTACTAAACCATATCTGAAAGGCATTTAGCTAAATTGTCAATGACTTTCAATGACCTTACTTGTTTATTTTAATAGGCATTTCTATTTTTCCTCCCTCACTGACATAATTTTAAATACATACATTGGAGGCCAGCAGTGCATGCCATATACTTTTGTAAGAAGGCAAGGTATATCCCTTCTGTGAAGCTTCTGTGGAGACTGCTGACCACAAGGGAAAGGGATTTTTGTCATTATTGACAGTATGAGTGTGTACATCAACCTCCCAAATGGAGAACTGTGTATTTCTGTACAAAGGATTTTTCCCAAGTGACTTGTTCAAATGGAAGGCATGGAGAAAGGATTGTTCCCATAATCTAATCTCTCTTGAAGCCTTTGTACTACTTCATTATTTTTGCCTTTTTACATGCACTTTATTACTCAGCTGAAACATCATGGTATGTTTTGCCCACTGCAAAATAATTAACTTCTAAGCAAATTTCAGGTATCTGAAACTGATCTTTGATATTTTTTTTCTACTATGAGGTTCTTTTTCTTGCAGTCTTTGCTGCTATATGGTTTTATCTGATATTAAATTATAGTGTTGCCTCTTGCTCACTATTAACATCCCCATGCCTGAAAGACATCTCAGTAGTTAATCCATTTTACAGAGATGTATTTTATCTACTTGTAAGAAACATATTCTGAAAGTTAGTGAAAACAGATCTTTCTTAATTTCTCCATGTAGGAGACCCAGAAAAATGCAGCTCAGACCATTTATTTTGCTGACCAAACACATCTGCTGCCTGACAGAAAATATTTTGCATCATGTACACAAGTAGCAATAATCACACTTGTTTTTGTTGATTAGAATTTTGATGACCATGCAAAGTTTAATCTCACCACCTTGTCTCACCTACAACTAATGCGTTTTGCTGTATTTACAGGTGTTGGATTAAACAAGCAGAAAACCATTCTGCAGTTTCCTTGGCATTTATTTTGCAGAGAATAAGAACGGTACCATATGGCCAGTGGTTTTCTTTTCTTGTTTACTTCTTTTAAAACTTCTCTTTTGAATCTAACAACATATCTCTGTATTTTGAAAAAAATATGTCTTATATTCCAAATGATAGTACAGTTTATTACCATGAATTCTACTGTTAGAACTGTAACAGGATCAAGCTGATTCCTCACTGATTTCGCTCCATTCTCCTGATCTTACATATTTCTAGAAGAGCAAGTTCATCATCAGGACTGTGAGTTTTGATGCATGTTTAGTAAGCATTTCCTATTTCACATCATGCCCATCTGAAAAAAACGTTAAAAACCAGTTTCAATATAAGTCTGTCCTAAAGACTCGGCATGACTCCCTCAGACATTACTGGAAATACACAGAGTTTTCACAAAAGAATCATGGAAAATAAAGTTACACTGGTGTTGATGGTCTGCAGTAGTGAGAGCTTTTTGAAAATTATGACTCACCTTAAAAGTCTCAAATCAAAGGGAACATCTAATGGCTTTTTACTGATGTCATCATTTTGTATGTGTGAAACGACCCCCTACAGATCAATTTGAAAAGGTTATTATAATTAAAAATACTTGTTATAATTAATTTGATATCTAATAAAATGTTCTTACAGGACTAGAAGGAGTTTGCTTCTGAATACTGCACTCAGAACTTATAAGTAGGTGATGGTAGATGTCTGGTAGATCATAAGTACTACTGGTATATCAGTAACAATGACAAAATTAATGAACCAGCTATAAATGCATATTTCAATGTTTTTGGAAGAAAACTTGTCTTAATTTCTACATTTGAGAAAGACTGTATCCCTAAATTTAGTATATGCTGCACCATTGACTCTTTTAGTTGCTACGTACCTCCTCTTTTCCTTAGCTGAAATTTTGAAACAAAATGACTACCCATATTTAGGGATGAATCTTATAAGTGAATAAATAATAATATTTTCAGAAACACTTCCTATAATGGAAGAAATACAATAATATTCTTTCTCCTTAAATATAAATTATTAACCTTATATAAAACAACTTCAAATGAAATATAATGTTCCTTGTTTGTGACTGGATTTTGAATGGTGTTTAATGTTTTTTTTTCATAAATTAAATTATTTTTTTCTTATGTGGTATACTACTCAATTCAATTTTTTATTTTGATTACTGGGTGGTATTTATTGTTAGTTTTTCTTGGCATTCCCGTAAAAGATCTTCTTTGACCATCAGTTCCTGGAATCTACTTTTACATCTTTTATTCATTGCTCTCTTCCCTTCTTCTCCAGGTAAGAGAGAGACTTTTCCATATCTAAATACTGGAAGTCATTGCTGGTCATTGTGAAAGCATTAAAAGCATGGTCCTGGAACTGACATGTAGAAATGACTGTTTATTGTATCAATCATGAATCATTAATCTTGCTGGTTTTTTTCCTTCCCCTTATCTGCTAAAGCTTTTATTATCTTAAGGACATTAATTCTTTAAGACATGGTCTGTCTTTTCCTTTTGTATGTGTACAGTGTCTGTCCGAGTCAAATCAGTTGTATAAAAGTAAATTATAAAAATAGAAATAGCAAAATATGGCCTTGAATCATTGGCTAAACAGAGCATATTTTCCTTCTAAAAGAACAGAAAGGGAATCTTCACTGCCAGCAGGGAGTGAGAACACACAATTTCACACACAACACTGCTTCCCTTTCCCACAGTCATATATATAGACATAGGAAAAAGGAAGGAGAATGAAAAGATTTGCTCAAGATAATACAATAATGTCACTATCTACAGCAATTCACCTGCAGAGATATGTTAAATTTTCATTTTATAGACACTGAATAAATAAGCACTTGAACAATATTCCTATGACTCCAAAGCATAAGGCGCTACAGGAGAACTGAGAGTAAAGGAAAAGCAAACTCTGTAGCAATTTGGTGAGTTTTACCCTCTTCATTTGAACAAACTGAAAAACTCTAAATACAAGTCAAAGCCTATATATAAAACACTTGAAGTCATTCTTGTCTGTTGCACTCTTAATTTGAAAATGCAGGGATTACAGCATTGTGGACAGGGACCTGATTTTTTTAATAAGCCCATAATATTGAGAAAACCCCTATAATATAAAAATTTGCTTATTAGCTTTGCAATGCAGAAGAAATTCAGCTTGTTTAGCAGACAGTCTGAGTTGAAGGAGTTCATGGATGTACATGCTAATGCTGAGTTGGCACTGAAGAAAGTATAAGTTATGTAAAGTGCTAATTAGAGAATTCCAGGTAGATGCAGTGGTTGCTCTTGCTCATTTTTGCTGGTTGACATCCCTCTGCCAAGGGCTGCTGTGTGGGAGCAGTATAACTCCAGCTCCAATCTGTGCTCCCTATCCTGATATGCTGTGGTGCCAGGCTTGGTGCTTGCACAACTGGGAAAAAAACATCCAAATAATCAAGTTTATAATTCCTGATGAGGATGGATACTTCATTCCCCATGGAAGGGTTTCCCCTGGGAGATTAATAGACATCCCAAAAGGAAAAGATAAAATGTCTATCAAGAAAAGGTGTGGGGGAACCCTCCCACATAATACATTCAAGAAAATGCACATTCAATTCATTTATGGAAGATCAAAGTGAGTGTGAAAATAAGGAGTATGGAATACAAAGATATGTTTGTGTATTTTATGTGGTCACACAAAACAGTCCATAAACCCGACTCAGTACTGTAAGCATGATACTATTTTTAGATTTTTTTTTCAATTAAAAGACTAGGCTTATCATGAGCTATAATAACTCTTCATCTGGCATGCCTAGAACCACTTCAACAGCAGAGTCAGCAACAAAATTACCAGTTAGTCCTCAGATAAGAACACGACTCAAGGAAATGACTATGATATGTGTGTGTGTTTGTGCTTATCACTAATGTTAACACGATAAATGGTCTGGTAAACTCCTGCCATGAAATACATAGTTATTGATGTAAATGCAGCAAGCCAAGAAAATTGATTTATAAAATGACTGAAAGGTTCCTTTCTTTCTTTCAATTAACTAATCCTGGAAAATAAAATCAATTTAGTCAGAATAAGAATACTTTTTCCATAACGTAATGTACATGGATTGGTTGGGATTTAGGTGATTTTCCCAGTATTTCATTATAAATATATGTATATGAAAATAGCATTTATTTACCAATTTAAAAATTGAAATATATGTTAGCAAACAATGCTGACTGGTGGCATTTTTTCATGAAGCAAAAAAATTATAAGGTAGATCACAATTATGAAATAATGAGGGGTTTTTTGTGTATTCTGGCTGCAATTCAGAATAAGCACTGAATTAACAATTAGAAGAAAAGAAGAAGAAGGATTTTTTTTTTTTTAACTAAATATTTATGGGAATTCACTTCATCACCATGCAAGGTTTTTTTGGTTTTTCTTTTTTTTTTTTTTTTCCCCAGTGGAATTGTTTGAAATATTAAGAAAATTAGACAAAAACAATGCATATGTTTTTATAAGCAATAAAATTAACTGCGTCATCATTTTCATGATGCTTGCAATTCTTTAAGAATGAAAACAAACTGTCCTCTCAATTTCTTTCCTGTCTTCTGAAAGAATAGGGTCATTAGCTTTCTGGGGCTCTGATTACAGGGAAATGTTTGTGCTGGCAAGACTTATATCTAAGACAACATCACCACAACATTTTATCTCCTCACTGAACTCCTTTTTATTCACTTCTATGGCCAATGGACAAGATTACTGAAAAAATATGCTATGTCTTTCCTTACATGAAGCCATTTCAGTTGGCAGTGAAAAAAAATCACTTTAGATACAATGATATTATTTAATAGTCATAGATTCCCTCAGTTAATTTTAGAATTATCTTCTTGGTGTGGGTTTTTGTTTGTTTCTTTACAAATAACCTTCCCTTTCCTACTAAATAAAAATAGTCTTTATGAAAGGTGGAAAATTGCTTTCTGCTTTTGGTGTAACTTTCAGCATTATGAAGTTTTGAGAAAAAAATAGAAAAAAGCTGCTGAAAAACTCCTAAATAAAAAAAGGAAACAAAAAATCCCCAAAAAACAAAAAAACCCACAACAATCTAATGCTCATGTGATAAGAACAAAAATCAGAAATTTAAGATTAAAATCAACAAATAAGTGTGCGGCACAAAGGAATGTGAATTCTGATCCTGAACAAATAATAACTGTGAGAAATGTATATTTTTCCTTATAAGACTGTTATATTTATTTTTTCACAAACTTAAATTTGATATAAATGTTTTTCCTGATCTATCTTGTTTAGGAAAATTAAACACACAAAATAAAATTTCTGATTCAGATCACATTAATAGGCTAATTACTTACTCAAGAAAATTAATTGGCATTCCCCCTGTAACTTTTTGTTCTGAAGATGCTGGAATACACTGAGAGACCCTGATTTACTTTAGAATTACTAGAATTTGGTCCAAAATTTTAATTGGCATAGAATATATGCCTTTCTTTCCAGGTTAAAGTTCTACTAATGGCCTTGAAGAGAAAGGTTTTATATGAAAATAGTTATTGCCCTTGTGATTAAATTACCTTGAGAACCACATCTAGGTTTCTGTCTGGAGGAATGGAATGAATGGAGAAAAATTTTGTAGAGTCTTATATTAGAGTAGCCGGAAGGACATCAATGAGTTCATAAGCTGCTTTGCTCTTAATAATAATTTTTTGATCCCACATCTTCCTTCTCCCATATTTATTATTTTCTACCCTGATTATCACTTATATTCTAGTCCACGTTTATCCACATTAAAAGACGTACTGAAGAAAAATTCTTTCCAAGGTTGATATGGCTTCTTGCAGCCATCAGGTAAACATAAAAATAATTGTGCAGAATAGAAAAGCTTTGTTGTTGTTGTTATTGTTATTATTACCAATATTATGATTATTAAATTGTTTGCACAAGATGAATATACTAATTATTTTTGAAGGCAGATATTCTCTTATCTAAATTAAGTCATCCTTTCAATTATTATTATAAAAATATTATATATTTATATCTTCTCCAATTGCTAAAGAGCACTGATTGGGCACTGGCTAGTGTTTTGGAAAGATACAATATATTAAAAATTTGAACTAGATTTACACATACATTATGTACTTTGTCACAGTTCATAAGTATGAGTCATCCTATGTGCTATGCACAATCTCTTTAAGATACTTCTTGGAAAACAACTAAATTTTGCAAAGAAGAAGGATTTGCAGGCAGGAGTATTATCTTTTATTCAACAAATAGATGTGATAGGAACAAGAAGATGAGTTTTGGAACAAGATTTCTTCATGGGATCCCTCATCAGGTATATTCTATCTGCAATAGTGATTGCATCTCCTTTGGGTTGGTATTCCACAGAAAGAGGAAATAACGAAGGAATTAAGTAATATCACAAAAGACGTTTCCTTTTTAACAGCATTTCTACATATTTCCACCTATTTCTACTAAAATATGACTAGCTTCAGCCTCTAGAATAGTTTGGGGCAGGTACATGCTCTGTGTCAGAGCTGGAGATATTTTAATCAACACTATTTTTATGTGCGAGAAAAACAAAAAAGCAAAACAAGATCCGTTTCTGTGTATCTTATTCTTGATACATTTGCATGTTTAAAAATATTTTTTCCTCATTATGAAGGAAGACTTTCTCAGTCAGGGTCATTATTTATGGTTATAAATGATTCAATTAACATTAATGAACAGTTTGCACAGTTGTTCCAAGTGAAATGTGTGTATCCAAGCTTTAGAGGATACTCAGCTCAGTAGGAAAAAGGAGAAAATAAAGAGAAGTGTATTTATTATGCTTGAAAGGATCATGACTTTATCTACTAACCCAAATTATGTACATTAATCTGGTCATTCTTACACTGAACTCATATCTTGGGCTTTAAATACAAAGCACAGATACCTTAAATAAAGATAGATATCTGACCCAGGATGAAGGATCTGTAAGGCCTACACCGGTAGTCTGAAAGAAGTACAGAAAAAGTCCTAAAATCTAGGCCAGGCTCATTATCCATGAAACATTGCAAAATATTTGCTACCCTATCCTAAAAATATCAGTCTCCCTCTGTTTGTGAGCAGGATGCCAATGTGCCTGGATGTGCCTGGATGTCTCAGTATCAGTATATTCAGTAGATAAGTTACAAAAGTGATTCCCAGAAGAAATGATTGATGCCTTTTGTGCTACAGGAAGAAAATGGTCCAATATTGGAGGCACAGATGATTTAAGGCCAGAATAGACAGCTCAGTATTAGACATAAATTTATTTTTCAATATTCAGGCCAACATATTAGCAAACAACAAAATGTGGCTCAAACACCTATGAGAACAGTTTTAATGAAGAATTTTATTCAAGCTTATTTCGTTACTGTTTTCTTGGTAGTGTGAACTGTGAATTAAGTTGAATACAAAAGGTTTTCACTGCACTGAATTACCTGTTTCACCTTGAAAAGCCACATGAAATGAAGCTCTTAAAGCCTTTTGAAAATGACCTTTTTCCTCAGCAATGATTTATCTTTCCCCTCGAAAATCCCTTTTACAAAAGGGAGTATGATTAAAGGAAGCCAAGCAGCACAAACACTCGGTGAAGATCCTGCTTATCTGGAACTCACTTGACAATGTATGTTTTGGGGGTCGGGAATGCTGCAGGTTCAAGGGATAATTCTGCCTTTCAAGCACTTCAATTTATTTCATGCCTGAGCACTGTCATTGTATGCAGACAAGATGAAACGCATCGTTGTGTAAAGAAATTGAAATGAAATCCTACTTGACCCAGCAGGATGGGGCATTATGTTTGACTCAGTAGTGATTCCTGGAATAATATCTAATTCCAGGAGGAAAATTTCTTGATATGGCCACCTGCTGTGAGTGTCTTTGTCCAGGGATCACAAGTTGTTCTGGGTGACTGGGCTCAGGACATGCCTAGAAGAAAGCGGCCAGCCTCCTGCTGGCATTTAGATCTCTTCATTTTCTGTATGCTGCCATTCAGTGGGAACGAGTGAATGAAGAGTGGGAAAACCTGAAGCGCTTCCACAGGAAGACATATGCTCCAGCAGAATGAGAGCTAAAACCCATTTGACCCATGTTTCTCATGCAGCTTTCTTGAGGAGAGGGGAAATCTGAAATTAAGAGTCATTGGGTTTTTACCTTGACAGGCGAATTTCAATTATTTTTTTTTTTTTCCATGCAGGCCAATCACTGGGATGTCATTTCTCATTCATTCCCTGTGAAGTACTTACTTTGAAAAGGCTGCACACCACCAGATTAAATAAAATGGGAGCAGTCCATGTCTCACAAGAGGGAATCGTGCAGACGGCTTTATTACTTCTGTCAGAGAACAAAGGTTTTCTCAGCATGCAGGGGATTATTAGGCCAGCAGCAAATAAACGGAATGTGCAGTGTTAAAACTTCAAATATGACTAACAGAGACAAGAGGGGTGGGAGAATCCATAATTGATTTGTCTGCTGCTACAGTATAAGAATAAGATTATTCAGGTGATACCACCTAGCTAGCTTCACTGTTAGGGTAGAATCCAATTTTGGTGAAAAATTGCATAGTTTCCACTAATGCAATTACCACAGAAATTGATAATTAACTCCTCCCTCAGACAGTCCATCTGTATAATATCATAATATATTCATATACATTATAAATAAAATTTATTCAAAAAAGGAAAAAATATCAGCCTTTTCTTCCCTTTACTATTCCTTTAAGATATCTTACATATTCACTAGAAGGTCCAGCATTTATTTTTTTAACTGTCTGATTCTTTCTTCTTAATGCATGATAATGTGGGTAATCTGGTCCTTTTTCCCTCTATTTTTTTTTCCCTTTCTATAAGTTTTTAACAGGAAAATGCTGCTCTTCTTCTCCTTCTTTTACCATTTTCTCTACCTTTAAGTGTTATTACATTTGCCAACTGGAGTGGAGGTCAAGGAACTCTCATATATTCCTTTAGTCTGAGATGCCATATTTTCTGCATTGGCAGCTTTATACAGTGCAGCTGAGAGGATTGATTGCACAAATACTATCATCTATGCCATGGCATGAGTGAGTTTCTGAATATCATGAACACTGTAGAAGGTCATATCTTGCAAAAAACAGACTGTAATAGCAAGATCTGCAATAACTTGGTAAAGAACAGCAAAGTTGTGGTGGATGCTCTGACTGGCTGCATCCTATCTTTTTTAGTGAAGTAAAAGCAGCTCATGGTTAAAAAAACCCCAACATTTTAAATTAAAAGCTAGAGGGAGAAAAACACTTGTGCCTAGTATTAACCTTATTTTTTTCATAATTAGTTCTGCTTTGTGGTTGCATCTTTACACCAAAACTGGTGGGAGTACTCCAACCTAAACAGTGTCCTGATTTTACACTTTGATATTTCAACTGCAGACACTGCACTTAGGAACAAGCAAAAAATTGCTGCACTCAACTTCTGGTGCACCTCTCTTGCCCTATGCTATACTAGTTCACGTTTTCAAGCTTTGTACTGAAGCATGAGAAGTTAAGTACCAAAAATGCAATAAGAGGCAGGACAGGCTTAAAATAATTATTTTTAAAAATGCCAAGAACAGTTTAGAGTCATGAATGCTTTAGGCCATGAAGCAATCCTAGTGCCCATAATGAAAAGAATTTGTCAGACTAAGACATGTCAATTTACATTAAAGTAAAGGAGCCTCAATCACAGACACAACATCCAGTTAGGACAAAATTCTGTTCTTGTTCAGATCAATAGGATTTTTGTCACCAGCTTGAACAGCAGAAGGAACCAAACCCTTCAAGCAGTATTTTTAGTGCCAGTTTCCTGAGCTTTATGGCACAATTTGGCACTGGCAATGAATTGTGTATTGATTATATGGTCCTGCAATTAATAATCGGAACAAAAAGATAAGCCAGGTTACAGCCCTGATTCAAAGCCAGGCTTTACTGTGCTACTAAAATGTGACCAGTCATAACAAGAAGCATTCCTTATCATGTAAGTCAAAAGCAAATATTTGACCACTTGGAATCCAAATTAAACCTTGTATGTGTCACTGTTGTTGTTTTTTTTTTTTTAATTTCCAGGGGAATAAAACCTGGAAATGCTGATTTGCCAATTGAAAAAAACAAAAACAAAAACAAAAACAAACAAACAAAAACAAACAAACAACAACAACAAAAAAACAGATTTGTTTTCTCATCCCACTGATACTTAATACAGCACATATTATTCCAGTGTTCACTATCTTGTAAGATTTTACAGTTAGAAAAGGAACAAAATAATTTTAAAAGTGTTAAGCTATTATACAATGCATATATATTATCGTAGAATATAGACCATTAATCAAACTTTATATTTTTAGTCAAGCTTATGTTAAGATAGTCTCTTTATTTATTCTTACTTAACAATTGACATAAACTGAGAATGTTACAGTGGAAGGAAAATATGGTAACATCTTTTCTGTAGTTGTATTTCTGTTACCATTTCACACGCCCATTTCTTTTGTCTGCCTAATTTCGGATGGTGTCCTACTGTTGAAGGGATTTAACTACAAGAAGAAGTTTTTGAGAAAAGTAGGGAAAGTATTTTAGTTCATTCAGGTCTACTATTATATTCATTCAGGTCTACTATTACATACATTTAACTACCTTGAAGTAATAGTAGAAAGAAGACAGAAAAATTGCATGTCTCATAAAGTTTGGAATTTCTATCCAAGATTTGAAAAGAAGAGCCTGAAATGAGAGAAATTATATAAAAATAGGACATCAGTTCATATCTAGCCAGGTGGATGAGAAAGAGAAATTGACCCATGGACAGGAAAATTGAGAGAAGTCTGGAAACAAGTTGCAATTTCATTATTTATTTTTCTACATGAACATGAATGTAGGGAGAGCTTTCTCCTTCAGTTCCAGCAATGACAATAGGCAATATGTCAGCAAGAGTCAGAAACAGAAAAGCAAATGGAGGAGGAAGAAGCTGTAATGGGAAGTCCATTACACATGAAAGCAAACAGTATGAAAGACCTGAGATTGCAGAACTAGACAGTCGTAGACTCCCACAAATGTGGACTTAACCTCTGCTGTGAACCCTTTGGTAAATTATTGTCCAATATTAAGTTCTAATAATAATGAGGAAGAGGAAGGGTATTTATCAGACACACACTGTTGGCACAGAGTGACAGAGAATTCTTTTTCCTGTAAAAGCTAATTGAAGACTTCATATCCCTTAAGCAATAAGGGTGCCTGAATTTAAAAGATTCAGAAGTCTGATTCACCTAAGCATTCAAAATTCAGGCATGAATTTAATCTGAGAGTTCAAAATTCCCTTGCATTAACCCGTTGTTTAAACTAGTCCAGATAGCTGAAGAACACAGTTGTCCTTGGATGTTCACTGACACTTTTTGCCACTTTATATGATAAGTCACCTAGTTTCTGGGGATGTGGGGGGAAAGGATTATGCCTTTAATTTTGGCTGTACTTCTCTATGTATATTTTTGGCACTATAGAAAGATAATTAATAAATACATCCCAGATCTTCCCAGGTGATTCAAATGCTTCAAATTACAGAGTGTGACTCAGAAACCCCAGAGTGTTTCAGATTTGAATGATTCCAGGGCTTCAGAGATATGCCATGTTCTTTGAAGC
The DNA here is from genome assembly GCA_013401135.1 of Cettia cetti. Classification (NCBI taxonomy): domain Eukaryota; kingdom Metazoa; phylum Chordata; class Aves; order Passeriformes; family Sylviidae; genus Cettia; species Cettia cetti. The sequence goes on along the minus strand of VZUI01067497.1, from coordinate 118,150 downwards.
AAGATTTAAAAAGAAATGCTTAAAGCACCAGGAAATTTGAAAGGCAATGCTGCAAAATCCAACAGAAATACTCACAGACCTGCTTCAGTATGAGAGGTGTCAGGTACAGAGGTGCAAGTGGCAAGGAAAAAAGATCTTGTCAGTTCTGACTACAGCTGAACAACTATAACAATAAAAGTCTCAGCTGTGAAAAGAAGAGGAACTCAGGGGACTTTTCCTCACAGCTTTGCAGGAGGTTGCTGCTGCTACTCCCCATTTCCAGCTCAGTTGTGAGGCTGAGTGCGTATTCAAAAGAAGCAAACACACATGTACACAAGAGAAATATGTCAGGCCAACACACAGATCCCCACAACTAAGAGAACAAGGCCTTTACTGAGAGCCACATTGGGCTAACAACACATAAATGTAAACAACATAAATGGGCCTATGCTCTTCCTTGTGTCTGATTGATCAGACTTGAAGTTTTCAAGTAAGTACATTTATACACACTCTAATGATTTACAGGCATTAGTCCCTCAGACCCCAGACAAGGCCTTAAGGCAACATCCCCAATTCATGTCCAGACCCTCAGTCTTTTTTTATCCAGTGTCCAGCTCTGATCCTAAGCCTTTCTGATTTCCTTCTTTTCCAACTCAACAGCTAGTCCAGTGTAAACTGCATTACCAGATTGCCAAATACACACAAACTGCATTACACATGAAACAGAGTTTAGCAAGAGGATGGGACAGAGTGCAACAAATAGATGCAGGTCTTGACCAAAGAATTACTTTGAAACACAATTTACATGGCTGGCCCACTTTGTCCTCCATCCTCCCCATTTCCTCCCACTTGCTTCTTCTTCTTCCAGCTTTAGCTCTCTTTTTTTTCACATGTGAAAAAAAAAAATTCCTAATACATTTAAGAAGTTTTGTGTATCTCTAAAATCCCCTTAGAACTCCCTATTATGAGTTAATATTCTCATAAGATCTATGATAATTTCGCTTTTCCTTCTTGTAACCACACTTTTCTGATTAAACCTCTCTGAGTTTGTGCTTGGGTGGTTTCTTCCATAGCCCAAAAATTTCACTGGCTCAAGTGACTTAGAATGTCTCCCCTTTGGTATTGTCTCCTTCTTATTCTGCTTTCATGAGCTAAATGTAAGTTCTTGTACAGAAGAGACAAAGAAATCATCCATGTTGGTAGAACCACCCCAAGGGAGCTGACTAGCTGGACTAAATTTGGCCAGTCAAATTTCCTTTCTGTCAAGACCGAAATCTCTTCCAGAGAAGCCAAATCTGTCCACAGCTTCTTACTTTTGCTTTGGATAAATAGGCTGTCATGCTCTCTTCCTCAACAAAAGAGGACAAAACCCAAGTAATATGTTGCCTTCTTTATATTGTCACATAGTCTAAACCACTGTACCAAAACTCAATATTGCAATGCAACCCTGAAATAATTGCTTTCTCTGAGATACTCTTTTTCTCTTTTACCTCTTTGATAGAAGTTGGTTTAATATTTTTGACCTGCTTTTACATTCCAGTTAACACTAGTTTTTTTATCTGATAGCATGACTCAAAGACCTACAAAAAAGAAATCCAGATCAAAATTATAATATTTAATTTTTAAATGACTGAACTAAATGAACCTACATCAAAATGTAGCATCTTAGTACTGCAAGAAGTTTTCTTTCACTCATCATTTCCACAGAGGAACTATTTCTCATCATATTCACTTCATGAAAACTTCCCTGAATTTGCAAAAGAAACCAGCAGAAATCGTAAGTTTTAAGTTTTGATGGGGTTTATGCACTTTTAGTACCAGAAGGTTATGGCAGAAGGGCACTGGAAACTTGCTGTTTATAATTATCACCCATCCCAGGTCCATCATTAGGTACTCACAGCTGCTGTTGACATGTGCAGGTAATGTACAACAAAAAGATAGCAAATGCAGCCTGAAAATGAGTGGAGTGAATGTTTTTTAAGACAACTGTTCAGAAGGATGGCAATGAGAAGTAAGCCTTAAGAATTTTACTGTTCAAAGGCTACAATAAATTTCATCATTATACTTAAAATTTGAAATGTCCAGTATTTTAATTTTCTTGTTGTCTCTTTTCCTAAAATTTATAAAAAATTAAATTCTTTATCCCAGTTTGCTTATTCGAAAAATATATGGATGCAATAAAATATCCAACAATATTTTTATTTGTCAGCATCAGGATTGATATGCTCCCTTGTATTTTTCATTATCTGATTTTATTTATTATATTAATTGTATGAAAGAGCTTAATGTTCCAGAATCCCACAAGAGCAAATTAACAGAATTCATAGTATATTCCTGGTGATTCAGTTCCACAGTGAATGTTTACAGCCTCAGAGTATCTAAAAACATTTTTCCTAAATCATATTTTCAATTTCTAAATAAGAAGTCACATTTTTACTTGAATGCATAAATCAAGCTTGTGCTATAATATCCATATACATGTGAATACATCCATACTTGGTTCCTAGATGATGTTCTTGCAAAAGACGAGAACACTTCATGTTTCTTGGGTTGATATTATAATCAGGTGTAACAAAAGGCTGATAATTAAAACATTTTAAGCACTGCCTTAATCATGTCTGTATAGCATTTGCTGAGGAGATGGAAGGGGAAAAATATCCTCATTCCATGAGAAAAGTAAAAAGGTTGCACAGCTTTATGCATAGAACTGAGAGTGGGATCATTGCTGTGCATGAACCTGTAAGAAACTGTGGTATTACAGGTATAATATACTCAGCATATTAAGCAGCCTTCACAGTTGACAAAGAACAAGCATGCATGCAAACTTTGAGAGGGGTTCTTTAGGAGTTACAGTTTAAAAGTCTCAGTAGGTATTTGTTCTCATGATGATGATTAGATTTTAATTAGTACAAGAGCAGTCCAACTCCCAAAGCCTTAATTACTTACCAGCTTGGACACTGGATGCTATTCATATCAACAAGATATAACTGGAAAACTGAATTCATGTTGAAACTAAAATTAACATTTTCAAAACCAATAAGTAATCACCCTTATTTCTAAAACTCACAGAGGATATAGATATCCATTACAAAATGCAGAGAAACCTCCAAACCACAACAATCAACTCAAGTTACTTTGCATATGTTGCTGGCATTGTGTTAACTTCTAAAAGTTCACTGCTTACATCTATAAAATGCAGTCTAAATAGCACAGCTACTGTCTACAAAGTTTAGGCCCTAAAAGACAAAGAATATTTTTGATTATAGCATGCATGCAACATCCCAATTCAGTAGACATTTGCTTATTTTTTGCACAATTTCTCCATAAGTTTAAGGATTTTTTTTTAATCACTTAGGTAGATAGACACTGAAATGATCATAGGCTAATTTAGGCTTGATTGGAAAAGGGCCTTTTATGGTCATCTAGTTCAGTCCTCAACCCAAAGCAATGAATAGGTTACTTAGGACCACATCCTTTGAAAATGTCTAAGGATAGAAATTCCATAATCTCTCTGGTGAAACTAATTTAGAGATTAAATACCTTCATAACTATTGTGCTTTAACTCCAACCAGCAATCAAGTACCCCAGAGCTGCTCACTCCTCCCCAACCAGAATCAAGAAGAGTCAGAAGAATACAAGCTGGATAGCACATGGACTGAGATAAAGACAGGTTAACAGGTAAAGCAAAAGCTGCATACTCAAGAATAGCAAAACAAGAAATTAATTCACCACTTCCTTTGGATGTGTACTGCTCAGCCATCTCCAGGAAAACAAAGTTCCATCATAAGTAATGGTGACTTGAAAAGATAAACTCCATAAATCCACCTCTCCCCTCTCTCTTTTGAGGTGGTGGAAAGACACAGGCACTCCTAGTGTATAACTCATCATACAGCAGAAATTGTTTAGGCTACAAAACATATAAGTATGCAAATTTCTGATGAAAATCAGGGTAAAATGAATTATAAAGAATACACTTCCAAGATTAGTTTTGATTACCACATGAATATCAACTTTGTTAGTTCAATGGAAATAAACAGAATATACAGACCATGACAACATGTACACAAGATATCATTTCTACATGTGTAATATTTTTAGACACATCTAATCGCATCAGTGCTTCTGGAGGCCCAAACTTTAGTTAACTGAAAAGAACTGGATTGGGATATGGAAGCATGCTTTAAATATTTTAAAAATATATAACCTAATTATTTTCAAGGATGGTTGTGTTCTAGCTCACACAAATATGTTTTAGTGTTTCATCATCAGCTAAAAGAAGCTATGAGAGTAATGGCCTCAGGTACAAAGTCTGAGGCATGTGGCTAGTTCTGGTTCGTAAGACAAAAATACCTCTTTGGTGATTCTGTGAGTTATGTTCTCAACAACAGCTTGTTGGAGGGTCTTTGGATTTCCTAGTATCTTGCTATCCCAGATAATTTTTACTTGTCAGAGTTACAGCTGTGAATATATTATGGATGATTTATAATAATTGTCTGAAGTGTATATTTATATATATCTGTATATACACGTACAAATATACATATACACATACATATGTGTGTGTTTGTGTGTATGTGTGGTGAATTTATCAAATGCTAGCTAATAATCCAAATTAGGTTACCAGTTAATGAGATTATAATAAGGATCATCTTTGATAGATCTAAAAATAGAGGTGAGAAATTTTTTTTGACAAATGATGTGGTTTGGGTTTTTTCCATTTGATAGATAACAAGACCTTTTAAAATTAAAATGTATACAGTATTATGTATGTGTGTGCATAACAGAGTTCAATTATCAGAATACTTGGGTTAAGAAGAAGGAAACATCTATAAATTAAGCGTAATCCAGAGTTCAGTATAGAACTATAAGACACAAAGAGATCATTAAATAGTGATACAATTAGAATTTTGGTGTATTATTCTATGATGAACTAAAACTAAGTTTTAAATACAAATAAGGATTTTTTTAATGGTGTTTATTTGTGAAGGGGATGACAGAAGAGGATCTTGACTGAATATTAGTGCAGATGAGAAAAAAGCCCTTTATGTCAGGCAAGAAACTAAACAGGAGAGGAGCACCTGAAAATTACTACTTCCCATGCCAAAAGCCAAACAGAAGTGCCACAGCAGAAGTTAAGGAACCTCATGCAGTGTAAGAGGAATTAAAGCTTCCCTGCAGCAAACACAGGAATATTATTTCCAGACCTGACTATCTTTCCAGCAGGATACTAACTAATTGCCTCTGTCAGAAAATTCGTTATGATAGACACTACAAACAAGGCTTGTGGAGTTCTAACATTTTCTAAGAACAAAAGATGGCTAAGTTCTGAAAAAATTGGCTTGAAACATTTCTCATTGATACTTAAATGCTAGGGAAGGGCCTTTTTTAAAACTTGAAGATACCTAAAATGTTTCCAAAGTGAACTTACACCTTTCTAGAAGTTTTACAGTTGAGAGTTAGGCATAAAATGTGTACAGGTAGATGGGCATGGTATATAAGTATCTGTTAACAGTTAAATGCCTACACAGCCACTCACTGATTCCTCCTCTGCAGCAGAACAGGAGGACATAAGAGGATGAAAGAACTGGTGTTCCCACTCAGGGACATTTATTATCGACTACTCTTTTAGATGTAACAGACTTGATGTGAGGAAAATAATTTCTTGCAAATTAAAAGAAATCTCTGTCATTTGGAACAGAAAGACAAACATTGAAACACCCATCATCTCCCTTCTCCATGCTTAACTTCTCTCCTTCACTGCAGACACCTCCACCTGCTCTTCTAAGTAATGCAAGGGAGTGCTGTATGGCCAGTACACAGCAGTTTCTCTTTGCTGTTCCTTCCTTCCTACTCCTTTCCCCTGAACCAACATGGGTCCTTCACATTCTGCAGGAAATATTTTTTCCACCATGGAACCATGGAACATCTCCTCTTCCTCCTTCATGTCTGGCTACTCTGGGGTTTTTTGTTTGTTTCTGGGGGGTTTTTGTGTTTTGTTGGGTTTTTTTGTTTGTTTGTTTGATTGATTTGGTTTTTGTGGTTTTTTTTTTGTTTGGTTGGTTTGGGGATTTTTTTTTTTTTTTTGTTTGATTTTGGAGATTTAGGGGTTTGTTGTTTTTTTTTTCTGTTTTGTTGCTGTTGAGACTTTTTCTGTCTCTGCCTTTCTGGAATTTTCTCCCTTTGTTAAGCATGTTATTCCAGGGCTGTCACACATTTTGCTGAAGGGCTCAGATGTGGCCAACAGTGGATTAACTGCAGAACCAGCTCTGTCCAGCACAGGGTAGCCCAACCTTCTTGCAGAGGTGCCATTCAGACAGACCACCACAGCCAAAACTTGCCACTTTGGCAAAATATGTGCAGTCCATATGAACTTACTTTTTGTCACCATCTTTGGTGATAGATTCCTTGAAATTAGTTAATGGATCATTAAGAGTCTTTTCTCTGCAGACAAAAAATGACTCCTCACATAATTGCAAGGGGTCATTTTCACCTACCTTAGGAAATTGTCATTTTAGTTTAATAAACTGTATGAACACGTATTTATACTGGCCAGGCCCAAGGATGTAGAGGCTTCTGATTCACCCTCAGGTAACACCAACTCAAAGCAAAGAGCTCTAAACCATACCATCTCAAGATGATGCATCCACATAGATCAGTGCCACACTGGTTGAAAATGTAATTTGGTTACCCACCTTAATCTCATCACTTAACCGTGTTAACTCAACCTTATCACCAATTATGGTGAAAAAATTATAAAATATTTTAAATGCTTTTTTTTTTTTTTTTCATTTTGCTCTGTTGGTAGTAGTGGTATGCCAGTACAATATAAAGTTTTCTTTATTTGAGTGCAACCTTCACCCTTACTTAGTGATGAACCTAGGCTAGTGAAAGATATCTCTGCCCATGGCAGGGTGGTTGAGAGTAGATTATCTTTGAAGTTCCCAAACAAACCAAATTATTCTGTGATTCTATGTTCTTTCTAAACCAGACCTGAGTTTCTATAGGAACCCATGTAGACTTATTGCTTACACTGCCTGGTAGCTCAAGCATCTTCAACTCTTGCCTTTGCAATATGAAGCATTTCAGTCAATATTAAATATATCACAGTGTGGTACATTTGTGCCTATTAAGATAGAGGCTATGTTGTTGATAATGTGTCTGAATTAGGCACATAGATAACCAATCATTTTTTATTAGCTAGATGTTTGCTTTACATTACTAGGAGGGAAATAACAGTTAGAAAGTTGTATAGTCTGATGATTAATGAAAATGTCCAAAAGGTTCAACCCTACCTAGTAAAAAACCCTCTCATTCTTTGCAGTACTGACACAGTTGAAATGAGCTTTAGTAAAAGTGAGAGGAAGCTGATGGCACTATTTTTTTTCTGTGGGGGCTTTTAGAATCAATCCCCACCTGTACTGAACTAGGCCAAATCTATAGACATTGAGGACATATTGCACATGTCATTTTCCCAAATGCATTTAAAATTAGGTTAACAAGGGGGAAGGGAGAATTGAATTTTCAAATTGTGAGACTCACTGTTGATGGATTGTATTAAATCCTACTGCTTCACTTGTCATATTAAGATTTATTTTTTCAATAGATAAGAACACTAAGGAGAACTGGACAACACTTTAAAGTATTTAGATAAAATGGAATGAATAAATTAAATACATCAAGGTATGTATTCAAACTTGCAGTGACTTGATATAGAAGCATATTACCAGAAAGCAAATGATAACAAATAGAGACTTTTGTGAGGAGAGGAAATAACACCAAAACTGAACACAAAAAACCCTGAAATAATACTTATATTTCCAGCCTAGGAGTCATAGAAAGGAAGAGTTTTATGGTTTTTCCAAGGAATTGACAATGAATTTCCCCTGTTGTCTCTTCATTGAAATAGAGTCTCTGTTTTTGAATCAGAAATGTGCTTCATGCACTTAAAGACTTTTTGGTGGTTGATTTCAAATGTTATGACTTGTCATTTTAACTTTTGGCAGAATACTTTTTGGCAGAATATACTCTACAAATGAGTCAGTGGAGTAGAGTGAGCATTAGAAGTGTTAAATATATTTCAAGTATCTGGAGATGGGTCTGCATATCATCTTTGTGCACAGATTTGGGGCAATATTGTGTAGGGAAGTACAGAAATAGAAAGGATAATTCTGGCTGTGCTTTGCACAGCTGAAGTCAATGAGATTTTGGGTTTAGACAGGAAGTTTGACATAGTTGTAGATGTAAACGTAAAATGTGTAAAATTTAATCAATTGATGTAAAAACAAATAAAAAAAGCAACAACAACAACAAAAAAAATCAGTTGGACATCTGAAAAGCCTTAGAAATCCTTTATACCACAATCAATTTGTCAGTGCTTGTATGGCCCTAAGCATCAGTCAAATTGCTATTTTTTTCACTTAAAAAAGTAACTCTGGTTATTAAGGCCATGATTCCTGATAAATATCAAGTTTATTTCTCATGTATTGCAAGTATATTACCATTGATGACAAAGATATAAAATCCCACTTCCCAGACAATGGCCATTGCTTTTCTTGTTGTGGAACTGAAGGGTCTCTTGCCCAAGACTCCTACCACAGCCACGTTATGAAAGACAGGTGAAATGCCATGGGGAAAACACAGTCCCCTCCTTTCTCATTCTCCCCACTGTGGAGCTGGCACTTCTCACTACAGGGGTTGTCTTTATGGCATTGCTACTAACCACAAGGATGCAGAAGTTGATCATCAAGACAGACATCCTGCCAAGCAAGAGAGCAGTGTATGTAACCAGCACACCAGAAAATAATATGTGACCATGGAGTTTATAAAGAGAGAAATTTAACATAAATCCGACCCAAGGCACCAAAGCAAAATTTGACTAGGTATTCAGATCCAAACTGTGCAAATAACATCTCTTGGGAGTCACAGGTGTGGAAATTGCATGCCATTTCTGCACTATGGGAAGTAATTGGATTATTATAGTACAGCACTGTGCATATCAACGGTTACTTGTTTTATTGTTTTATTCAGACTTAGGCCAGTGTATTGGAAGAGCTGCAGTTCAGCAGAGGGAATTAAATGAAAACTATTTTCCTTATCACATGATTTGAGTCCCTGTAAAATTAGTGCAAGAGAGTCATACTTTACAGAAATTTTCTCAAACAGATGAGCTTTTTTGTCAGCAATTTAGTTTCAATTTATTTTTGTTATTTGTATTTCTGTACTACATACACAAATCACATAATTAGGCCTTACAGGCCAACCCACACCATTCTGTTCAATTAAACAGTTAATGTTATTATTAATCTGGTAATGTACTTCATATTTGACATGAGAGATCAAGCATATTTTTTGTAATATTTTCTTATATTACTTGGAGATATATTTATATATTTATATTTATATACATACATACATACATACACACACACACACACACACACACATATATATATAAGGAGCTGATTATAACCAGCAAATAAAGCAGAAATAAAAGGTAAAAAAAGCTTCAGGTTGCCAAAGAAATTCAGTTTTAGTTCCACACTGGCTTTATGAATGAATAGAAAGATTATCTGCTTAATTTTTTAGTATGAATATTTCAATTCTTACATTAGAAGAAAATGGCTAAACTGTTGTTTAAATAGGTGTATCATAAAAACAGAATATGGGGAAAAAAACATAATAGAAAGTCAGGTCTCACCCATTCTATATGAGTGCTCTACCAACTTGCCATATCTTTTTTTTTGCCTAATGAGTATTCAGAAAAGTGAGACAGTGTAGACAGATATAATAAATGTGCTATCACATTGCAGATATACTTTATTTGGATCATTCTTCTGCAGAAAGGAAAAAAAATAAGAGAGAAAAAGGAAATGTGATTTCTTATGTCTGTTAGGCATAGAAGAGACTGGATCTCAACCCATGTCCTATGTCTCCCTAGGAAATATTCTAATCATTGAACTTTTCATTATATATATGCTATCCTTTAGTTAGAAAAGATGAACAGAGGAATGCCTAGCAGGGAAAATGAGTAAGAAAGAACATTTAGCTGCTTATAGCTTTAAGGAGGCATTCCCTGAAACAAATACTTTTTGGTTTAGAGAATTTTTGCTGACAGAAACCAAGCAAAAAAAAATTAAAGAAACTGAGCATGTTCAGAAAATATGTAGCACCAAAGCTGATGGGTTGCCTGAGCAACCTTAAATGCATAATAATATATTTTGAAGATTTACACTTTTCAGTCCCTGTATGATCCAATTGATACAATATGAAGCAAATCCACACTAGTCAAAGAAGAATCAGTGTTTCAGGGTTGCTCCTCTGACCAGCCTCAGAGCCAGTGCTGGCCTGGGTCTGAGCAAAAGCATGCCTGAAATATTTTTGCAGAAGTACTCTAGCTTTTAGGTAAGGGACTGAATGAGTATACTTTCCAGACAAAACCTAATGTTTACCGCCAGTTATCTTCTTCTGAATTGTGACTGCTCTTCTGCAGTTTCAGAATCTTGTAGGGCAGAGATGCAGGGTTAGAGCTTCTGAAAGGGTGCTTCCTTTGAAGACACTAAAGGCATTTCTTCTAGTGTTGCAAAGTGTGTAGGCTGCTGTGCCCCTTTGTGGCTGCTAATGAGAAATCTGAAATGAAGCTTGTAATTCTAATGAGTTTTTAATTAACAAAGCAAACAAAAACCCAAACCAAACAAAACATAAATCTCAAGCCATAACCAAAAACCACAGTTTGAGGTATTAGAGTTTGGAGCTGTTAAGGGAGGACAGGTTTTTTTTCATGACTTATCAGCTCACTAAGATAACCTCCTAAAAACTATTAATCGGAAAGTACAATGGGTGTTAGGATTCTTGAGATGGCAATCTCCCAATCTCCGTACAGAGAATAAAGAAGCTGCCTCAATTACAAAAAAGCTTCCTAGTTTAGTCAAGTAGTTCTATATTATGTCTGGAAGGTGGTCAGTGGTGAAACTGTCAAAGTCATGTATTATCCTAGACATGCTTTTTGTATAACATTAAAAAGGCAGACACAAGCTTCACTTGCTTTTGTAATGCCATACATACTTAGTCTTAGGTACCAAGAATTTTGTCATGGGAACCAGAAAAATCAGGTTAATAATAATAAGCAGGGGAAGTATAATAAAAACTGAGTTCAGAGGACATTTGAACAAGACATAGCTGATGACTTGTGCTTGGCAATGGCAGAGCAAGCTCCTATCACATTCCTATTGGCTCTGATGGGTGCTTAAAATGATGAGTGGAACTCCTTTTACAATGAAAAAGGAACATCAGTTTCTAAAATAGCACATAAATAAAATTTAGATTCCTGAATTATAGGTCACAGTCCTAAAGCACACCAGAAGAGCAACCATCTAGTCTTTACTAGTGTAAATCTTTGAAAGTGACAGGGTTTCTCATTTGTAGATCTCAGTTATGACAGAGCTGAGCAATGGAGCAGTTCTCTGAATCCAGATAACCTAGATAGTCTTCTCTCCTTGTTATCCAAGAGACTTGATGCTTTGAATGCTCACTAGAGTGATTAATCTCAAAACAGAACCTAGTGATGAACAATACTGTATTATAAAAAATTAGGAAAAAAATCAACAACCAAACAACCAAACCAAAAAACAAAACCAGAGCAATGTGTCCAGTCTAAAGAAAATCTAGCGTAGAGGAAATCTTCTTACAGATCGAGAGGACAAGAAGTTTTCTAAACACTGGTAAAGGGGATACAGAAAGGGTTGTTTGTAATCCTTCCTGTTAAAACTATCACTGAACAGAAATGAATTCTATGATGAGAGAATGGAGGGAGGAAACATGAATCTTTTCAGATGGTGAACATTAGTCTTTATTTCTGTAGGCTTTTCTATTATCTGAATTTTGCTCTAAATAATATTGAATTCTCTTTCATATGGCACTTGAAGCATAAGAGTTATCTGCATGTCCTGCACTAGCTTCCATTCCACTCTCCTTATGCCACTTTCTGGTAAGAACAGAGATGTGGATTTGAATTTATTCATATGGAAAAGGAAGATGGATTACCATTCTTGAAATAACTGTCTTATTGACTGACCTATTGTAAACAGTATCTTTATTCAACATCTGTTGCTTTAAAACAACTTGGTTGAAAATAAACCAATAAAACAGGACAAGCAAATAATGAGTCTTGAACATTGTTTGAAAAGTTTTTTAGAACAGCTATTCAAGGGAAAATAAATTTAAGACCCTTCAATAATTCACCAGGTGACTTTTGGTAGCTCTGTAGTTAGAAGCATTGTGGTGTTATTTTGAGATCCTAAGAAACCTTTGATATGTTGAACAGACCCACTATGAACATGAGACATCAAATTTTGCCAAATTTTCCTAAGAGTGAAAGTTAAAAAAAAAAAAAATAATCCTAGGTTAAATCCAGTTCCAAAATGGATGGAAATGAAAGGTTGGAAAAGCAAGTTCCCAACATATGACAGAAGAAGCCTTCTTTGAATCTTAGAGAGCTGAATACAGTTTAGTGTTATCAAATGCAAAATTTAAAAAACAAGAAAATAGCTATAAGAATTTGGTAAATCAAGATTTCTGCCTAACCGAACTTCCAATTTATTGCTTAGCTAAGTAGGGTAATGCAGTAACCACACCCTACATCTGAAGCTATTCTACTTCCAATTTTCTACAATGCCACTGGCATTAATCAGTTGCACAGTTAAAATCATTAGGGAAAACAAATTAAACAGAACTTTAAATTGAAATTAAATGTACAGTTTATGCATTACACATCTCTTGCTATAGCTTTTACACCCAGGTTTGTCTGAGGCTGCATTTCAGTGAAAATTGATACCATTTTTATGGGTATGTAAAACCATTATCAGTTTTAAAGAAATTTTCATAACAGTGACGCAAAATCATTAGGTTATACTTTTCCTTAGCTATCTAATATTGTTGGTGGTCTAGAGACCTGATCTCAATTTGAGTCTTTCTAGGTTTGAAGACATCTTTCTCTGATTATTATTATTATTATTATTAATAATATTTTTAATTATTATTATTATTATTTTAGCCCACTGGCATGCATAATCAGGATTTTCCTGTGCAAGTAATGTATCAACAGAGAAAGCTTGCTCTTACTACTAACAGTCAAGAAAAAAGGATATTTATTCTCTGAAGACTAGAAAGGGTTTTAATTAAATTCTCCCTTAAAAAAGCAAAAGCCCCTCAAACTAAATTAGGGTGGTGCAAAAGGTAATCACAGGGTTGTGGTTGTGTGTTCTCTACATATACATCAACAGCAATGATGTAAGATCTTCACATGTGCATTAACCATGACAATGCAGTCTGGGGAACTGGAGATCATCTTCAGCAGCTAAGAAATGAGTAACACCATAAACTGCTGTCCCTACATGGGTGATCTAGAAAACATAAGAACCTTGATTTGAAGAGGACTGCAATTAAGATTTCTCCCACTGAGGATGAAAGAGGATTGTTGTCTGTGTCACAGCTGAGCAGGAGTGGTGGCTTCACTTTTTAGACCTTGCCATCAACTTCTGCCTAGATATAAAAATCCATCAGTAGTTATTATAAATCAAATGCTGCCAAAACCACATGTGAAACACTTTCTCTGTTGCACCTGAACTCAATTAATTTTCTGATGTGTTTTCTATTATTGATCTTCTATTATGCCTTTTCAAAAGTGCAGTATCCATGAAGTTTTCAAATATGGAACTGATGATTTCCTCTTTTACAGTTTCTGTCTTCTGAAAAAAAAGCCTGAAATTATACAGACAACCAAATACACTTCAATAGCACACTTTTGATGTCCATTGAAGGCGTGTTACTGAACAAAAAGTCCTACTGATGGTTGTCTTCCTCTAGCTCTGTCTCTCTTAATGATGTGATTTCTTGGCCATGTCTTGCCACTGCAAGCTGACAGCCTCTTCTCAAATCAGATAAGAGACAACAGACAAAATAAATTCTGAGACTTTTAAATAGATTTTGAGCAAAATTTTGACTGTCTGATTAAGTCTGTTGTGTTGCGCCTTAAAAGCATTAAGACTTTGGAGGAAAGAAAGTGAAATGGAAAACTTTACCAACCTACTTAATAATCAGCTTAGGTTCTGTAAGTCCCCCCTTCAATTGTGACAGTTTTTCCTATTAGTGATATAGAGTAGAATAAAACACCTGAATCAGAGAAGAGAGAAGAGAGAACAGGATCATTAACCTTCCTAATCAAACAAGTTTTCTACAGCAGAAATCGTATGGTTTTTTTAAACAGCTCAGGATTCTAGAGAGAAGCTGATGTGGCAATAGACCAATTATGTCCTGTTTTTCAGGTTAGTCCTAACAACTGAAATGATACATGAATCTTAGATGGTCAGGGACATTCTTATGTTTATCTTCTTTGTGGATTATTATTTGCTGATGTAATTGAACAAACATCTTTCTAGAGGTATCACAGGTGTTGCTGTCCTAAGCTGCAATCTGCAATGAGTTAAATCATATAATAGAAGAAAAGTTGCAGAAGTTTCATGCTTCTGCAGTATGTGAAGCAGCAGCCTAAAGTCTGAACCATGCAAGAGTTTCTGTTTAGCTGTCTCGTGACCTGCCATATGCTTGGTGTCTGACTGAGTATGAAAAAAATCTTAATTCTAATAACCATTTTTTCTTTGCTTTTTTTATTCATGGTTGAATTCTACTCTTTTTCTCTAGGGCAGAAGAAACCTTTTTCTTTTCCCAGAACACAGGAATAGATAAAATATTAATTCAGTGCCTGACTTCCCTGCTCAACTGAAGTGTATATCAGTTCACTACAGTTAGAAAGGTATATAGTCCAGCAGCTTGAAACAGCAGTGCTTTCCCAGGGACCCTCAAGAAGAGAGTGTGTTTTTCACTGTCTATTAAAAAGTGAGTCCTAAGATCTATGCTTCATTTCACTTTTATTCCTCAAATCTGGAAAAACAGTTCTGTAATTATGCTTTTCACTTGAACAAGACCTGCAAATATTTGAATGAACTAAGTAATAAAATCTCTTTTACATAACCTCTGAACCCTACTGATAGCTCTAATTTTAATCCGACAAGCTTTAACCCATTTTTAATAATTATTATAATTATTATGATGATGATTTTATAACAATAATATTAATAATGATAGAGAATTTAAAATGCTTACAAGTCTATCTCCAAAAGTAGGCCACCAGTTTAGTGCCCTCTGATATTTTTTGAAGAGAGATACATTGGATATTCATTTTCAGATCTTTACAGCAACCAATTTTTTTCTCTCTTCAAATTTTAGGAAATAAAGAACAATGGTAGGTAACTCTCTTCCCAGCTATCATACTGACTGAAATATAGTCTATTGTGAACTTGTCTTTCCTTCAAATCAGAGAGAATAATACTACTCATTTCTTTGCTTTTTTTTTTTTTTCTTACTGCAATCAATCTATCTCTGAGAAAATGTTCTGAATTGTAATTGTCACTTGCAACTTACTCTCTGCATAGATAATGACCAGGGTTCGTGAATCTTTCTTGGGGGCAACACATCCAAATCTTATGGCCACTAAACACTTAAATTACGCTTTCAGAAAGTAAAAGAAAGGGGGAGCTCAAGGAGTAATTTGTACAGGAATTTGGGAACAGCATTTTATCTCATCATTGGATAATGTCAGGCTTGCAGTTGAGTCTCTCAGTAATTCTCAGGATGGAGCAAATGCTCTACAGCCTTGCTTCTAGTCTGCTGGTTTATGCCTCTGCATGCAAGTTCATGAGCTGTACTTAGCCATGCAGAATAAGTCAGCTATTCCTCTTGATATATTCCATTTGGTTAGAAACTTCATTATCCAGTGAAGAGGCTGAATTGCTTATCAGAGAATGCAGTTTGGTGTTCAGATCTCAGGTGAGCTGATAGAGATTGAAGGTTATAAACTGTGAGTAACACAAAAATGATCTGGGTGTCATTAGGAAGTACCGAACAAAGAAACTGTTCTACTGTCATGCTCAGTTTTCAGAGGGTAAGAGAACATTTAGCTAAATTAAAACACTTATTCCTTGCCCTTGAAAATTGAGACGTTTTGTCCTGACACCAGCTGGTCACCAGCTGATGTCCTGGTACATAAAGATGGACTGTTTTTATTTTTTTTTGCAATTTTGAGTCTTACAAAAGAATAATAGGATTTTATGCTTGCATTAGAAACTCTGCTACATATTATGTGTGAGTTCCTTGGGCTAATTAACTCTTAAGAATAATAGCCATCACAGTTTTAAAAGTGTTGTTTTTAACTGTCAGACTAACATCCATCACGTATTTCATGGAAATACTAAAATACCTAGTATAGGTACTGGATAGAGATACTTTTATTATCTCTCCCTTCATTTTTTTGCTTTCTGTTTTCTGGTCTGAATTTTCCAAAATTCTTAATCTCTAATTACAGAGAAAATACAACCTGCTCATTCACCATTTCCTGGCCATTGCTGTTCTATGGACCTTTCATATTCACACAGTTTTCGGAATTTCTGTAATGACAGAATCGAAACTGAAAACAGTATCCAGGCCATGTCTTCATTCTCCAATCTGCAATAATGCCTAAGTCTTTTCCATAAGGCCCCACTACATAAATTTTTGCTCACAGTGCCTTCTTTGCAGAAGGTATTGTACTGATGTAAAATCAATGTGTCATTGTTTAGACCTCAAATTTTTCTATCTGAAATTAGAAATTCATGAAAGCATTAACTTCCATTTTGTGATTATTGAGACACAGAAATTATAGTCTTAATGTATGTAGCTTTTCATTAATATTTCTATTTGAAGTTTGGAATAAAATATGGGAAAAAATAGGACAAAACCTTAAGGTTATAGTTATTTCATGCATTCCAATTTTGTTGATTTTGGCTTAAAAATGTCGCCTGCTGGTCTGGACAAGGGACTAAGTCTCAAAAGTAGCCAGCTGGCTGAATATCTTAAGGGACTAAATTCCATTGACATAAGTGTTTTCTTTCTGAAATAAAGGCTAACAAACTATTATGATAACAGATAAAAATACACTGAAATATTTTAAAATGAAGAAAAATCCATCTGATCTGAGTCAAAGCTATTTTTCCCTCCCTTCTCCTTCCCTACCTGCAGGAAATTTGAGTAGTATGATGAGTAAGAGATTCCAGGGGTTTCTTCAAAGTAACAGAATTTATTGCCACAAGCAGTGGGAGAGGTACAAGGTTGCAAGGCTTCTGGACTGCCTGTCACTTGTTTGACTGAAGATTTCAGTCAAATGGAATCTGCACTAGAATAGATGCTATTATAATGCTAGGTTCTTGTAGGCATTGATAAAATGTCTTGAAGTCCACTCACTTTTATGGTGGAAACAAAAAAAGTCATTTCCATGCAGAAATTACAATGGAAGTATAAAATGAGAAAGTTAAAAGAAAAAGTGAAGGAAAAAATGATTTGGTAATCTATCTTACCTGTTTCATGCGCTAATAGCATACAACACCAATTTATCTTTTTGTTTGGGATTGCCTTATTCCCTTCCATGGTTCTCAAAATGAATTCATCTGAGAGCTAACATAGGCTATTAAGATACAGAAACTCTTGTGTGAACTCTCCACATGCATCTGAATCATCCAAGCTCTCTGGCAGTTGTAGCATATTGTATGTGACAAATAACTTGGTGCTAACTGGGACCCACTTAGTCTGATAAATTAGATGTATTTAATACTCTTGCCTTAGGGAATAAATGAAAGATAATGTGCTCTTAGTATTTTCAAAAATAATTCCCAGGTCTCAAAACTCTGACAGAACAATTTTCTCCAATTTTTCTGGCAGCTGAATATTTTTTCACTTGGTTCTAGTTGCAGACATCTTGGTGGGAACAAGAAAGAACAGGTTTATACTTCAGCAATTATGTGAAGGTGTAATCTTCTTGGAAGAAGAACAGATGAGCAATATGCATTTGAATCTAGTCTACCTGATTTTTTCCTGATAAACACCTTGTTGGCATGCACAGACAATTGCTGGGCAGAGAAAGAGAGAAAAAGAACAAAAATAACTAAAATCCCAGACTTTATTCTCACAGGCCTCACAGCCCTATTAATATTCATGCCCAGCTCAGCATAAACCAGAGGGGCTGCCAGCACTGGCAGCATTCCTAATGTGGTAGATCAAGGAAAAGCCATTTTGACCAAGACTACTTCATAGTTTTCATTAGAATCTCTCTTGAAATGGAAAAGTATCCTGAATCCACTTCAGTGTACCAGATTGCTCAATCTCTCTGCATGTTTTCTGTTGAGATTTAATTCTATAGATTTAGATCTATTGTTATTCTAGACACTAGTCTTAGAATTTTGGGCATTCAGAGACTTTTACCCTCTTTTCTCCATAAGTTTGATGACATTACTTTAACGAAAATGACTGAAAATAAAGTTCAGTGGAAAGGAAACTGGATTTTTTTTTTTTAATTCCATAGTAAAAAAAGTAGTTAAACCCCAGAATTCTTTCATTGTCCTCCAAGAGTCTGTCTGAAGTCACTTAGAGAAAATTCAGTGTTTCAAGTATTGCCAGACAAGTTCAAAAACAAAATGAAAGTAAATTTTCCAAATGAAATCTGAAAACTTAATCCTGAAAACTTTTTTACAAGTAGTTTCAATCCATCCTTTACTCTTATTCAAAGTTTACTACTGATATTTCAACAGGCTGTACCAGTCTCCTGGTAAATGTAAAACCATTCTGTGTAATACCATTCCCAGTATATTTGAATTTGCTGCAGGCATCTCTTCTAAGTAGACCTCATGAATTACCAAAATACTTAGATGGAAAACAACACTGTTATTAGGAAGAGATGGGGATGATTCTATTATCATGACATGAGCATATCAAATTTTTGACTCAGCGTGTCCTTTGTCTGAGGTAATCTGACATGTCAGATAGTAGGTGGCTAGTATGAAAACCATCTTCAGAAGGAAACATTTCTCAAACTTTAACGTATCTGCAAGAGTTACTTCAACATCCTCAATTTCATGGGCTGAGCCTAATATTGTTCCACCAGCCAGAACAACTGAGGTGTACTTTCAGGTGGGAGAAAGGCACTAGGCAGCAGTACCATGTTCAAAACATATGAAATTGAGGTCCTGAAGCAAGAAGAAAAAAATGAAATGAAAGAGTTGTTGTCATGCTTAAACTGTGTTGTGCCTGCCTGAGATGATTTTAGGGCAGTTCTTTTATCTTTCACACTTACATGAAATATAACTGACTGCACTGGAATAGAAAAACAGTGAAAAAACATGTTGTAGAACTATAGAATCACAGAATGGTTTCTATGAAACATTTAGACTGTTTAAATAAAGTTACTGAGTTATTGGAAAAGTTAAACATGACTTTTTAATTACTCTATGAAGATGTCTTGCACTCACCTGAATTTTAAGACTTCTTTAGCATCAAGACCACTTTACTATATTTTGAAATATGTCCTTCTAAACAATCCACCTTAATTTTCTAGGAACTCCAGAAAATTTAGGAGAAGATGGGGAGAAGGATAATATTCACTATACACATTTTTTTTTAAATGTGACAGAGCTACATTTATTTAGAGACGGTGGCCGAGCCACTTGAACTCTTATAGATAGACCTTGACATTTATGAGCCAAAGAGAACAATTAACAGCTCAATTGCCATAATAAATTAGCAATAAGTAGAATTGATATAATCTGCCTTTATATTATAGCCAATATTTCCAACTGCTCTGTTCCAACTAAAGTTCTGTAACATTTACAGTAATTCCTTTAGACCATAAGCGCTATTCATGCTGCTTTTCTTACATGCCAAGCAGGCAATGTGAGAAAAAATACGATAAAAAATAAAATTCATAAAAATACAAAATTTCAGCATACTAATCATAACTGGCTAGTTCTGCTTATGATGAAATATATTATCTGTGCCCTTGGAAAATGTCACAGCTATGCAAGACATTAATAGCCTCATGCATGCTTCCTTGTGATATACAATGCATCAAATAAATCAGAATGATTTTTCTGTGATAAAGCCAGCTATATTATACCTAGAGGTAGTCAATTAGGCAATAAGACATGACACTGGGTATATTGCACTAATTCATCTTGAGCTTGGTTGTGAAAGGTGTTATCTTTCTCGAGCTTTCCCCCACCCACTCCCAGGACTTTAAGTGGAAAATGAAGCTATAATTTGCAATAATTTGCATTTTGATCTTTTATATTTTCAGATAATTTCTCCATATACTTGGGTACCATTTTCCATTCAGTTCCTAGTTTTGAGCACAGAATTATGAATTGCTGTCAGCATTAATCACTCTTCTTTTTGTTTGACTTGAGGTAGAACTATACATTTCACAAGTATAAATAAAGTTAAAAATATGACATATGTATGCTTATGTCTGCACGTTTATAGCTACTAAAATACTTATAGTTCCAAAGTAAGGGAGCAAAAATACATAAAAATAGGGTATGTGTGTGTGAGAGAGACTGCTTTCCTCTTTTAAATAATGTTTTTCCCCAATTTTTATTGATACATGCATATGTACATGATATGCATGACTTGATATGAATGATTTACTAAGCTTTAAAGCTAGAGTGAAAGGGGATTTGATCTCAATATGGCAGAAAGGCCCATTTAAATAGCTAAGGGTCTAGAAAGGGCTACAGGAAACTTTCTGCAGAAAGAAATGTACTAGTGGACTGAGAAAAAGTTAGCTGCACAGCTATCCCTTCATAATTTAATAAAAATGTGACTGAATGAAATGTGAAGTTCCTTTTCTTTTCTCCTCTTTCCTTGCTGGAAGTATGAAGTCCACCTGCTTCTGAATGTAGATGGTTCTCAAGTTCCTTTAAGTCCTATGCTGTGTGGTTCTGGACCTGCTAATGTAGTTTATATCACCTGGTAACCCAGCTGAACCTCAGATACCTGAGCTCCTTGGCCATAGGTTGGAAAGAACTGTGGGTGGAATGACGTTTTCCCAAAATCCCTGAATACTGTTTACCTATTCAAATGTCTGTTAAAGCTTCAATTCCTTCTCATGACTGATAATTTTCTCTACAAATAGCATGGAAAACCAGACTGGAGAAATCTTATGGCAATGACAAGAACACGGCAGAAAATATTTTTAGATATTGTATTATGTATATTTAGATATGTATTATGTATACAGCATTCTCATTATCTGACTAAGCAAAAATAACAAGTAGTTAACTGCAGAGAAGACATAGATGTAGGAAGAAATCTTCATTCAGGAAAATGACCATATACTTACTTTAATGCCTGCACTTCAGTGTCATTGTATATCTAAAGGAAGATCACTGAGTGAAAAAGTAAACATGACACCATGTGGATAGTACAAGAATATGTATTCTTACAATACATTTTAAAAAAACACAACCGAAACATGATGTGCAACTCATAGTCCAAGCCCAGAGAAGACTGAAAATTCAACTTCTGCAAAAAAATTCTGTTTTTATTACATACTAAATTAAAATAGTTACATACATATTGGACCTCTTAGACAAGCATTATGAAATGCTTGTGGATGTAGGAATTGGATGCCCACTTACAGGAATGTTTTGGCTATGTTTAGGTGTTCTTTAGGGAGTTTAGATGCCTAAAGAAGCTTATCTAATCATTCCAATTTTCACTTTTCTGTACTGTATGTGTTATCTGCTTGAATATCTTCTCCAAAGATGTCACAAAAAATCATGTCATGAATGTCCCATGAATACTTTTATGAATATTCATAGGTTTATTAGGTCAATTAAAAAAACCTTTTATTTGGAAAAAACGTTACAGAACTCTGTAGTAAATTTGCCAGAAAATAAATTAATTTACATATTGTCAAGACATGCTGCATGATACCACAGTAGACAGTTTTAATTACCAAATCTAACAATCAATAGGCAGAGAAATTCTTTTTAAGCCATTCCAATTTTGCTGGCTTCATGCCAGTAGGAAATATAACCCAAGTCCCCATTTTACCTAAATTTCAGCAGTAAGTAGGGATATGTAGTATAAAAAGAGAATTACAAGTTCATTAGGCAATACTACCTTTACATCTCAAAGATCAAATAGTTCTGAGAAAGAGCTGGAGGCCATGCCTGAATTCTATTTTGCTTCTCTCCAGGCCCTGTAAGATCTTTTTTTTTTTTTTTTTTTTTTTTTTTTTTTTGGTGCTCTACTGTACTGATAAAAAGACAAATCTCTTACCACCGTTCTTTTCACGAGGAAAAAACAGGAATTTCTAGTGCCACCTATTGGTACGATTTGAAAACAAGTAGCAGATTGGCTCACCACATGTAGGATGAGAAGTGGAAAATATGACCTCTTGAGCATCAAAGGAGGAAATAAATCCATTAACAATGGGGTTTTTATTTTTTTTTTAAACACGGATTTTAAATATTGAAAAAGGACAATCAGTCCTTACTCAGCCAGCATTTAGCAGAAGCATGTATCCTCTCATGCTTCATGAGGCATTTAAGGCATAAAATAGAGTTCAAAATTAAGTCCATTAGTACGTTCAGCTGAATTAGGCTAATATAGAACCAGAATAACTGTTGATAAGAAAGGTGAAAGAAGAAGGAAAAGTCCTCAGGAATTATGAAAGAAGGATAATCAATGGCAAAAGAATTAAAAGTAGTAAGCTATCTTCTGTTTTGATTTCTTGCTGTGGGATGCTTCCTTGATTTCAGAAGACATAGCCAACAAAATTGAAAGCAGTAGCAGAAATGAAGCAATCGTCAGTATCTTACAGTGGTCTCATCACTCCAACACACTCCTGTCCATCCTTTAAGATTCCAGCCATAACAGCTACTTCTTTTTCCTCTACAGTCCATGCAAACACAGCAGCACCTTCTGAGAGCAATTGATCTCATCAGTCACAAACACCTTATCTTTGGAAGGAGATCTCTTTCTCCATTGACCACAGAAGAAGACTAGATTACTAGTGTACTAGATTACTAGACATGTAACTTTGAGATGGTTAATGGTAGATGAATCTGAAATCTGACTGCTGAGACAAGGATACAAATTTAAAAAACAAACCAAACACAAACAAAAAAAGTAACTGCCTACACCACCCTCATTAGATAAGGTATGTACGTACATGTCTAATTCAGGAATGGGAACAGCTTTACCAATGAAATTGTTCATTATAGACATTGGAAGAAGAAATTAAATATTTACAACAAGCTTCAAATTGTTTTCATTTAACAAATTTCAAATTGGGGTAATTTTCATTTTTCTGAAAACATTCATAACATGCTAATAAATGGTTCTATAAAAAGTTATTAAAATATTCACTAAAGTCCGTTCTTAATAAAAAAATAAATTTGTTAACCATTTGAAAAAACTTTTTCTGATTTCTAGAAATACTGATTAAATTTTAAGTGAAATTAATTATAAACATCATATCTGAAGAAATCTATGCTTACTCAGGATATTTTTTTTGCAATGGAGACAAGATTTTAATGGAGACATATGAGACACTTGGGTCATCCTGACTATTTATACTCTTGAAACTCAGCACTAGTAAATAATTCTACTGAATTGAGATTAGAGCCTAAAGTTATCTAAAGGAATTAATATCTGGAAAAAGCCCAGTGGTAAAGCCAATTAATAGGTATTTCACCCACTCACCATAGGATGGACAAATGGGAATTCACACAAGCATGTTCGGAGTTTAAAATCTGCTTTAATTTTTTCCTACAACTTTTCATAAACTGGCTTTGTCCTTTGATCATCATTAAGATCTACCTGCTCCTAATATACAGTGGGGTTTTTCTTTTGTTATTTAAAATATCCTTGTCAGAAAAAGAGCAAATGGAAAAACACAACCAGGAGAGGAAAATTAAAAATAGAGAAGTTGAAGCAGTAGAAGCCCCAGAATGAAGGTGGAGAACACATTCCAGAAAATCAGAGTGGATAAGTAGGGGACAAGAAACAGACTGGTAGAAAGAAGCGAGCTGGAGAGTAACAGCCTATTTTCTCTCCCACTGTAGTCAGTGGGGAAAGTCCTGTTGACTCAAAAAGGAAAAGATGAGACCATCTTTAAAGAATGTATTTATTCTGCTGTCAGGTTGGTATTCATGCTTTTATATAAGTCTAAGTCCATGACATAGTGCTCCCTTCATTTTATCTAGAATCTCCTCTAAGTTCCTCTGTGCTTTTTTTTTTCTCCTCATGGATGCTAGCTATGCTGAATTCAGTTACACTGCTGCTTGTATATTTGATTAAAAGATAGTTGTCTGAGTTATTTGAAGTTCTGCTAGGAGAAAGACTTCATTGTTCAAGGGTTATTATTACTCTGTCTCACGCTCTATTTCTCTCTTTCTCTCCTAAGGTATTGCAGTGCCTATAATGAAGTGAATCCAAATGACTACTTTGAGACTGGCAAAGAACCTGACATGCACACAAAATATTCTTTTAACATTGGTCTGAACTAATCATCCAAAGGGATTTTCTATTTCATTTGTGGGATTTGATTCTCCCATGTGTTTTTCTTCTAATGTGATTGTACTGATGCAAAATCAGAAGCGCTGGTAAAATGTCTGGCATGCTTTCAGTCTGCAGGACTTCATAAAAATTCTGGAGAGGCTGAACTAGCCTCTAGCTGATAATGAGGGCAGTCTGATGGAGTAATAGCAACACAGAAGGCATCAGCACCTGTAGGGCAAATTCCCTCCTGCTCCCTTGTTTTCACTATACAAATTCAAGAGGGTATAGGCTTCCTTCTGCAGCTGTAAAGTAGGTACAGCCGTGTGACTGCTTGACACTTGAGTTTCTGTTCCCTTTGTACTGATTTGATTATCACAAGAAACTGGTAGGTTAAAGGCTCTGCTATGAAGTACTAAATCAGATGATGATATTTTGTCAGTAAAAGAAAGCTTAGGAATAAAGTCACACAATTTAAGGTTTTAATATAAGCTTCACAACTCAGGATGACATTTAGTTTTCCTCTTTATTTTTATTTTTTTTTTAGCAAGTCCCCCAAAGAGTGGAATTGGCAGAGAAGCCTGAGCAGTGCTATCAGCAGATCCTGACAATATTTTCTCTGGAATGAATTGTACTTTTTTCTGCATGTTGTGATCAGTACTGTCTCCAACTTCCACTACTTGTCACACAGTCTTTTCATCAGCCTTCCTCATCCTGATACCTTAATAATTTTTTCTCATTCTTTTTTTGTACTTATTTTGTCCTCTCCCTGTCTCTTGACATGCCTTTACATATAAATGTTTTTTTTTAATAAAAAGGATTTCCAACAAATCAACAAAGTAATGTTGTTGTTTCAAGCAAACTTAGCCCTCTTTTAGTATGTTTTAACTTTTCTTCCCATTCCCTACAACCATTTGCCAGGCAAGCTTCAAGTTCCTCTGTACTGGATCACAAGCATGCTTTTGAAACCAAATTGTGATTACAAATTCTGTGTAGAATTATGCCTGTATGTGTGAAAAGGCTTTTCAACTGTCTTATACCTGTAGTTTTAAGCATGCAACCTGACATGTAGGATTTATATAAGGAAGGACCTGCGTGGTACAGCCTTTAGCTTGGAGATTTTGCTAGAAAATTTTACCCCACTGAAATTATAGTAAAAAACGTAAGAATAATCCTGCCAGAAATCTAACCATGGTCTATCCATGTTTAAGCCCACTTAAGCTTTAAAGTGATTGAACAAAGAGATGTGGGATTTCATTTTTTTTTTTAAATGTCCTAAAGGTAAAAATTCTGACCGTGTGCCCTACCCTTCCCATTGTGCTTATACATAGTGCAACAGGCGGAGTAGTCTTGATAATTGGAAGCAAACTGTTACAAAAAATTCATATGCTTTTGAAGATAAATATTAACATGGAAATATATAACATGATATAAGCTGTGTGGAGAAGATGAGTGAGTATTGGCTTCACATTGCTATAAACAGGTCTGTGTATCTGGACCCCAAAGTGAAATTCACACCTCTGGAGGATGAGACAGCTTTTGTATTGCTGTAATAGTTAAAGAGTATTCATCTAAAAAAAAAAAGCTTTCAGTATGAACAACCTACTAAAGACACATAGACTAACAATACTTTGCTTCTAGATCAAAAGCAAGGAGGAATTTTCCTGCACTCCTTTCTTTGTCTCCCACAAAAATAACAATTAATAGTATGGGGTTTTTACCAGGCAAATTGCAGTTCAAAAGGCTCTAGAAGTACTCTAACAGTGGAGTCATCCTCTTCAGGGATCTTAAGTCCAGGCTATTTAATTTTTGCAGTCAATGCCAACTCTGTGTAGAGAGGCCAAGATTTGGTATAGACATTTTTCACTCCTGCAGCTGGCTTACAGATTATGCAGATTCATAAAGTTCTAGGGCAATCCAAATAGCAGTTTTAGACCTAAATTGAGTCAAGAGTAGGTCTTTTAAATGTACAGAGTTCATACACACTAAATGGGGAAGGAGAACTACTGTGCCTTCAAATAATATATGTATTTTTTAAACTTTCTAATAGTCTTCCCAATAAAAGTTCAATTCATTTTACATAAATTAGAATACTGGTGGCAAACTATTCTTCCCCTTTATAAATAGATGCACCCTCCTACACAAACTTCCAGCCTATCAAATCACAAACTACCCCTTTTTTTGAAACTTTATGTTTCAAAAACATCAAAAGACAAAAATCCTGTGGGAAAATTATACTTCATTCCATAACTTCTTTTGTCACTAAATAGAACCTTAAATCTCTTCAATGCCTTTATAAGGAGCTTTGCTTCTCAGATGCATTAAACCCACCCACTTCCTCTCCATATACTATTGTCATCCCCTTTGAGGTTTGTTTCCCTGTTTGTCCTTTACAAATGCTAGCATTTCTAAAAAGGATCTTTCAAAAACATTGTGCTCAAGCCTTGATGGAAAAGAATCTTCTCATCGATACAGCTGCCCATGTTTCTTTCACTCTTTTTGAAAGGGAATCTAAAAAATAACAAATATTAAGCTACTAGAATGGACTTTGTTTCAAAGCATCTTCTTTGTTTCCCTCCAACAACTTGAAAAGAGGATGATGTTCTCCAGGAAAGTGATTCCTCCCACTGAAACAAATAGTAGCTGTGTTTTTAAAACAGGTGGAAGTAGAAGTTGGCCCAGACTGGTTTGTACATCTCAAGGATGTGTTGTATAACTATATAGCCCAAGAAAGGTTTATGCAAAACTTCATGGGAAACAATAGGAAACTATTGAATTGGTTTTGTACAATTTAGAAATGGAAATAATTTTATGCATATATACCACCGACTATACTCTAGGTAAAAGTCCCAAACTTCCATGTGTATGCTTGCAGGTCATAGACTGGATTTGTAGCTCAAGCAAAGCAGTGTAAATCAAGAGTAATTCTATTAAGGTAATTAAGTTAGCATACCAGTATAAGCCCAGAAGAAGTGTGTGAAGATTGATACTCTGTAATTGCATTTGTTTCCAGGACAGGTAGAGCATCATCGATATTTAAAAGGACATTGTTCAATAAATTACTACCAAATGAAACACTGCAAAAGAAAGAAGCTTACAAGATATAAACAGTGTAAGCCTGTTATAATAACAATTTTTTATTTATTTAAACTTTCCCTTAAAAATATGGAGGCTCAAAATCCATAATGATTAGCACTATCTGACATTGTCAGATCCCCAGTTCATGAAGCCAAGAAAATTCATACAATTTAATAAGTGAGTGAAGAGCAAAGATTTGTAAATTTATTCTGGTTTTTGCTTATTTGGATTTTTAAATTTTTTTTACGGTCTTAATATTCAAAAAAATATTTAACCAGGTAGTTTTGAAGTTTCAAGTAGGATTTGTATAAATTTGGAGTGACTTTATCCCCATCTGTGGATTCTTTGTAAATTAACCCTAAAGGATTTGAGCATCCAAGGTTAGAAAGAAATGGATCAGGAAATAAGCCTAAACAAAGGGTAAATGATAAAAGAGATCACTGAAATAGCATGCTGCTCCAAAGTGTTGTTACTGAAATAGATGTGGATGTCTGATCAACCAGGGAGCACCAAATTATTTTCTTCAAAATGTTTAATTCTAATAAATCTGATTGCTAGTTTAACTTAGAAAGACAGTCCAGAACTTTTTTAGTTTATAAAGTAACTTTTTTCCCCTGTGGATTATGACATTAGGGTAATTTATACTTTACACATTTTCTTCTTTTTACTTTTATTTATTTTGAAACTGATTGTGAGTTCCTTATTTCACAACAAAATGCTTAACAAGGAAACACATTAAATAACAAATTAATGAGATTTATCTCATATTAATGAAATAATCAGAAATATTTTTATTGCTTACTGAGAATTTCACCAGAATCTTAATAATCTCTGCAATATGTTTCAAAAACACTTTCAAAGTGTTTTCAAAACTTTAATCCAGTTTTGAAGTCTAATATTTGGTTACCTTTGATCATTGACTGACAAATAGTTTGAACCTTCCATTTTTTAAAACCTCCCTCTTCTTGAATATTCTTTGCTTTTCAATAAGTAGTCATTGATGCAATTTTACATTACCCTATTCAGTCCCTAGTTCATTAACTATTTCTCTCTCTATTTTAGATGAGTCATTCATTTCTAATAATTTTGCTATATGATAATAGACATTAATTTTTACCTCTGACAACTTCCAGATTAAGGGATCAAACTAAGGAGAAATTTTTGGATTAAGGGATAAATTAAGGAATAGTTACTTGAGCAATTAAATCAGCGAGTTAGCAAAATATGTGGATTTACTAGCTTTGGTTCTTAGACTTATTTCAAGACTAAAGGTGAATGGGTTAAAGGAAGGGAAATATTATCTTTGTGTTTTCTTAACCCCTGGATTTATTAGAAAGATAACCTGCCATTGGAGAAAATTTAAAGTAACATCATGACATTCTAATTTGCACCATCTGTTGATAATTGCCAATTCCCTAACATGTCAAATGTGAAAGGCTGAGAGGATGGAACAAAGATGGATATGCTTTGTGCATGCCAATTGGTTTTCTTTGTAACACAGGGAAACTACAGCATCTAAAACAGAATGTACTTCAGGAGCAGTACCAAAAATAGCAATATGAACTACTAAATTGTCACAAAACAAGGTGGAGAAAGGAACATCTGTCTCCCCATAATTTGTTACAGCAGCCACAGAACATTTCTGTACTTCATATTTTTCCTCAAGGATGATGTTCAACAGAACAGAACCTATGAAAACAAGACATGTTTTTTTCCTAGTCCTGAAAATATTTCCTTGAGTATACAAGTTTAACTCTTCTCTTAAAGGATGTACCCGAACAGCCAAGTATCTCATCTTGGATCAGCATAACTGGAATTTATGCTATCAAGATTGTGCCTATTTATAAGGCTTCCCTACTACCAATCTCTGTTGTTAAGCAGATGGAGCCAGATGAATCAGCCAGGTAAATCAAATTAAACAACTTTTAAGTACAACAAAAATATGAGGATCCCTGTAAATTCAGGGGGTTTTGTTGTTTTCATCTTATTTTCTCAGGTTGTGAACAGACACTGAATATGTCTGTAATTCCAGATGTTACTTTTCCTCAGCTGGAGAGTACAGTATTAAAGCCCAGCAAATGTACTAGCTCCCATGAACACTTCCTAATCTGTTTTAAATAAAAATCATCTGAGTTATTCTGAAGAGTTTAAGTAGGAAACACCCCCATTCTTCTTTCTACTTGCACAATTGAGAGGGTAGGACCTCTGATGAGTGAGCACTAAGGAGCATGTTTGGGCCATTCTACTCGTAAGAACAAACTTTAATCTTCTCTATGTTCAACCTAATCCCATACTCTGAAAAGCAGGAGCAGCTAATATGACTACTAATGCTATTTAAAAAAAAAATCTTTTGGAGATTTTTTTTTTGCCAGCCACAATTTTTGACATTTTCTGAAGGAACTCAAATTTAGTTCCCTTAAACAAGTGAGATAGTTCCTCAATATGCCTGTGGCTTTTCTTAGGTGTCAAAAGTAGTATATTAGACTTGAAATGAAAAAAATATACAGAATTTTCATATTTTAAAAACAAAATAATTATTTGGATCTTTTCTGTTCTCTGGTGTTCATACATGTAAATGGTTTTGTTTCTATGTATAAACTTACATAAAGAATCTAGCTATACTGCTAGAGAATTAGGCTGATTATATTAATTTAGAAATAAAATCAGACTCAGTTGGTAAAGTTGCTTTTATATTTCTGTATAATCAACAGAATTTATAGAAAAAAAGAAGATCCTGTATCTGCTTTTACTGTTCTATATCTGTTGGAGGAACTTTGGTTTAAGAAAGTGTCACAACTAATATGTAAATACAGTGAGAAATGTGTAAACTAAAAAAAAAACCCAATCATGTTAACATCTTAAAAGAGTCTTGTAGTGGGAAAGATATTAAAAACTTTCTCATATCTGAAGGAATATGAAAGCAACTACTGACAGTTGGAGGTGAAAGAAAATGTATCATTTCTGTTTACTTACCCTTGGTAGAGTTTAAATAGTTTCAAGATGAAAGATTTTTTGCTGGAATTGAGCTGATTTAAATCTGTTTGCTCTGCTGCTGCTCTTTTTATAGCATCTGTAACAATAGCTTCTGCTTAAGTAACTGTTTGCTGATGGACAATAGACCACCAGCTAATCCCAGAAAGAACAAAGAAAGATATTGTATAATCAATATTCAGGTAAGATTTATTGATTCTCAGTTTTTTTGTTCTACCATTGACTAGAGCAACTGCCCAACTTCTGCAGACAGACCACTAAAATTATGGTAATCTCACAAGTTAACTAGGGATGGGCTCATCCTATATTTAGAGAAAAGACTTTCAGGAAGATGCCATGACGTTCTTCAAAATACTACAAACTCATTTATATGGACACACTCTCCTCTTAATACCTTCACAAGGGAATGAGTAAGGAGGAATTTAAATTAAGGTCTTACAAATTTACTAATATAGAGTGTCAGTATACTCTTCCATTTGTACCAAGTACCAGATATTCTTCCTATTAAAAAATACCATTGTTCCATTTGTGGGCTCCTCTCTGTCTCTCTGAAAACAGCAGTACCTATTTCACCAAGCAGGCACCAAATCAACACGAAGCTCTGAATGTTTCAATGATTTTTGCCTAAGTAGTTATAGTACAAACTGTTCGGTCATTCACAAAAACCTCAATGATTTCTTGTCTCTTATTCAATTCACATTATAAATAAAGATAAATGAAGAGTCTGTTTGTTGTTAAGTTTCTCATTTTTGAAAGGTCAACTGCTGATAAAAAAAGAATCAGAGAGTGAAAACATAGCACTCAGGAACTTGAATGGAAAGAGGGTCCAGATTTTATTTAAACCAAAGGAGAAAAATCATCTGAATCTTATAAGGAAATCAAAAGCACAGGAAGACAAATCTTTCAGTGTTACAAATTTAAGTGGGCAAATAAGTGATATAGAGAAATATGGAAATGGATCAAATATAAACAGAAAATAGAATATATAAGTACAAACTGAAATTATAAAAAAAGAAGAAACTGGGAAAGTTTACATTTCTATGCTTCCTATACATTGCTTGTGAGTTAAGCCATGAGAAATTGCTTCAATCCCATAAATAAAAAGATTAAGAATAGAAGAATCAGTGGTAATATGCAACAATAGTAGGAAGATATCTACTTAAATTAATATTTTCCTCATTTTTCCATGAATCTAATGATGATGATGAACATGAACATGGTGATGAGTGTGTGAATGGTGGTTATTATCCATTATAATGCAACGGCAACTGAGATAGATCAAAAATATGAAGATCTTAAAGTATCCCAAACAGAGGAACAAAGTCTTTTTATTCCAGAATTCGGAGCAAAATGAAACATAGAAATGCAGACTTCACAGCCAAATTTTTTAGGGGTTTTTTTTTTGTTGTTTTTTATTTTTATTTCCTGCGTTGTTTCATATCAGTGGAGAATAGAAGGTAAGATGTGAAAAGGAGGGTAGAATGACAACCCATTAGTCTGATAAAAAATAATATTCAAGGCTTCTTCTGAAAGACATTTTGAAAGAAAGAATAAGATATTGCCAATCTAACCTGATAGAATGCATTGAAAAATGATTGATTTTCTAGATGGGAAAAGAGAACAGATCTTATCAGTCTGATACCACACAGGAATTGTTAGTTAAGAAGAGGAGAAAAAAAGGATTAATCTGGGAATTATAAAGTGGAGAAGGGACTAAAGGAGGGGTGACAATAGGAGGGAGTAAAGAACAGGGATGAACTCAGGTAGAGGGAGGCTGCAACTGCAGTTCCTCAGTGATTGGTCTCTTGAGTGGTTTTGTTAATATTTTCTTTAATAACCTTGAAAGAAATATGATACTGAGTTAAATGAAATATGTAATTCGTTAGGAAAATTGGGATAGCATGTAGAAAGAAGTGGATAGCCTTGAGTACTGGAAAAATAGGAGCAGAATGAAATTCAATAGTAAGAAATATATATGGTTGTGCATGTAGGAATTAATTTATTTTTTTTTTCAGCAAATCAGAAATTCATTATTTGGAAATGACTGAGGAAGAAAATCTGTCACTACATGTCACAGACAGCTATGTACCATCATGACTGTATGACCATGAAAAAGGAAAATACAAAGTATCATTTGAAGTGTTTTCAGAGCAGACAGGCAGGAATCAATGACATTGTACTGGGCAAAAGTGAAATGTCATGAAAACAATGTATGTAATTCTGATCACGTGCAATCAGAAAAGATGTATTGAAACTGGAATAGGTTGGAGAAAGGTACATAAGATCAGGAGGAAACCTTTTTACAAAAAGAAACAAAATGTTATTGTGTATTTATTAATTTAGTCATAGAAAAGAAGGTCAAAAAGGACTGAAAACATATACAAGGTGTCAACACCAAAAAGAAAAAAAAAGCTAAACTCTTTAAGTGAAAATGATGATTCAGGATTTAAACAAAACAAAAGACAATTAGCCAGGTCATGAATAGGCATAGGCAAGAAAGGTGAATAAGATTTCTGCCTTAAGAACAGTGATTTATTTACAGAAAGAGCGCAATCCCAAAAAAGTCTGCCCTATTTTTAAAGTGGAATTTTCTTAATTTATTAAAATTATTATGTGTTAAAGATACCTATAATATCAGGAGCTGAACTGCATCTCAAAGATTAGTCCTAGTCCTATGTTCCTAAGTGTTTGCTGACTTACCAGTGAGAGAGACTTATCACCAGCTAATGTAAATCAAAATGACAGATTTCAGCCCTTAGTTGTTCTGCCAGAGGAAATCCCTAATCAGCATCAGCAGCACACGTTATATACAACTTTTCATTAAATTAGATGTCACATGTCAACTGGAGTTGGAAATCTTTGTTATGTTAGGATATTTTCAATTTTTATTTACATAATTTTTTAAAAGGCTTGCTTTTATTTGTCTACATTCAGTGCCATTGTGCCCTTTCCAATTTTTAAAAGGTAGGTGTATAGGGTAGGTTAGTACCCTATACATGATTGCAGGTGTGAAGAGTCCATCACAACATACTGTTTCAGGACTTTCCAGGGACTGCAGTTAGAGCTATATATGACCCTTTGGGAAGGTAGGAACCATCTGTTTCTAATGGGATAAAACTTCTGCTTCTAACCCTGCAGGGCTGCAAGATATTGAACTTACAGTCTTTCTTATGTTTAAGGCAGAGTGCATTTTGAAAGAAAGTGTGTGAGAAAGAAGGAAGCAATTCTCTGGCAGTTATTGCTTGAAGTGACTCTGAGTTTGAGAATGGCAGAAATAATCCATGAAAAAATGATACAATGCAGGAGAGAATAAAACATTGTGTTAGCTTAATGTATTACAGTCCTCCAAAATCCCGACATAGATAAACTCAAGACATGTTTATCACTCACAGAGCTGATTTAACAGTCTATTCAGTAGAAGAAAGCTGGTTTTAGACTTAGTGAATTCATAGGGACAGTGTGACAAAATATTCAGATACCTGTAGGTAGTTAGATCATGAGGACTGAAAACAATAAGTTAACTTAGTAACATTTACAAAGGAAAAATCTGACTATGTAAAAACCAGTAGGATCTCTATTAGCTAGAGATTAAAATTAAGCAAGTCAAACCAAAAAGGCAAATTAAAAAGGTAAAGCAAAGGAATGTAAAATGCTATTCCCCTCTATTGATGCTTCAGTATAAACTGAAGGGGAATCCAGCTGCCTAGTAGAGGTGATGAAGGAACTCTTCTCTAAATATGTGAAGAATTGATTCTTGCAGGGGGAAGTTTCAGAGATACCCTAATTTCCTCAATCCTCAGTGGTGTGAGGTGATGTCTCTGGAGGCTTGGAGAGGGATATGCTCTATGCTTCACTTCAGATTCTGCTGCAGGTGAGAGAGCTTTTACTGGCAATGTTCTACATAATGCTAATATTCTGTATTGGCAACATACAGAAAAAAGGATGCCTCCTTCCATCATTTCATCCTCAAATTAGGATTTAGCTCTCCTCACCTCTTTTCCTAAGAATACAGGAATGAAAGGGAAGCATGAATTGCCTTCACCATTTGGGATCAGTCTTGCTCATGGCTGCTTTTGTCAAAGTGCTGGCCCTTTATATTGAAAGTCAGCAGTAAGGGCAGCCTTAAAAGATGAAACAGGACACCAGCCCCAGAATATGGAAAATTATCTCATTTTCATTTAATTACTGTTTTACCATATAAATACCAGTTTTCCTTAATTCTTGCCCCATGACTTTTAACTGTTTGATTGTAAACAAGCTGAGTGTAGCAAAACCCCACAGACCTGAGAGTCTGGGCGCTTTATCAGCATGTAAGTGTTCCTTCCCCTCTTATTGAGTAGCTTAGGACCTAGAACAGGATTCTACCCTGTATCTGTATCTATATCTGTATCTACCCTTTATAGAAAAAAAAAAAAAATCCTAATCAACAGACAGCATGCCAGAGGATGCTAAATATAATCTCATAGTTCGTATTTGTCAAGCTTCTCTAAAGGCTTTGACAGAGTTCAGGTATCTATTTGCACTGCCTGGTGTGAATGCAATTCGTGTAACTGGGCAATTAAAATTAAGAACCCAGGGGACCTTAATATAAGAATGAAAAAACGTTATTTAAATGCCTTAGGAATTAGACTATTTCAAAAAGTATGAGAGTATTGGATTTCTTTTAGGGACTATGATGGGTTTAAGGCAGAGTGTATCTCACCTTGGGTTCCCAGACTTGGATTTTCAAAAAAATCTGCAAAAAGGTGCACATAAAGAATGGATTTTAAAAGTAAGTTGACAGGTTGCCGGTTTTTTGGATATTAATGAAGTCCTGTAAATAGGTTTTATTCATATAGAAACAACAGAATTTTATGTTTTATTAAGAAAAATATAAAATTGTGTATCTTTACTTGTGTACACATGCATGTGAATAATAACACACTTTTATAATACGAGTTTAAGAGCCAAATAACCTGTATCATTTATTTACTATGCCGTTAAGAGCAATCCACTTTAATAACTTCTATCTTTAAATACAAGGCAACTAGGAATGGATTAATGAGGCCTAATACAATGAAAAGAAAATTAATGATACATGTGGAGATTATACTTCACAACACAAGCCAGCAGGGGACTGTTCTCCATTAAAAGCCCGAGTTCTGTGAAGATTCAATGATGCAAGTGAATGCATTATAACATAGCAGAACTGTAACTGTGGAAATTCTGTTTTCTTACAGGATATTATCAACAGATTTTGGAAAGCTCACCCAAACACCTTTGGTCCTGCTGAAACCCCTGAGATAATCATCTTTCCCAAACCTCAAAACAATAATATGCAAGGTTACAAGAAGAACAACAAAATTGTCAGAAACATGGAATTCCTGCACTAAATGAAATTAAGAGAGTCTATTCTAGTAGATCCCACCCTTGTAAAGAGTTCACATTCCTACATTTAGCTCTGTGAATAGTCATATTGATTTCATATTCAAAAATCTTCATGGGATTAAGGTTTAAATTGGGGTCAGATGTCTCTGGTCACTTCTGTTGCCCTTCTTGAACTCCAAGGCACTACTCACATGCTCAAAATTAGATGTTTGCAAGGTCAGAGTCTCAGTCTGGAAACTACGAAAGTAAAAGCAGATACAACAAAGAAATAATTTTGTATGGTACAATGATTAAAAAAATAAAATAAAAAACTTCTTTTTATATCCAGATATGAAGATGCTTACACTGAGTTGCATAAAAAGTCTTGGTGAATGGTCCCTCGGGAACATATTTCCTGATCCCAGTTTGGATTTTGTCTCATGAATTGGGATAGGCTTGTAGCAGAGATTTGTGTGCTAATATTCAGGAGTATGACTACTTAAAAAGTTTAATAAATCCGAATTCTATACAGTAGATGAAGATGTATATGTTTAACATGTCCAAAATAATCAGGGCACTTAAAAGAGGACACAAAGCCAAAATGAAGTGGCTAGATCTCTGGCAGCCTGAACTACTCTAATTGCTGGTCTTACTTTTTTCTACACTATTGGGTAGGATTTTGAGTTCCCTCCTTACCCTCTGGGGTTGCTCCTTTAATCCTTCAGTGCACTGATCAGTCACTTTTATTGTCCAATTTTCTGTAGATATATTGAGTTGAGGTCATGAAATAAAATGTCCAATAAGTGCCAGAACCTTTCAAAGGAAGTCACAGGAATATCTGACCACAGGGAAGAAAATGGAGCACAAAGTTTTCCAGTTATGGACTTGGAATACCACAAGACTCTTGCAGAAGCTCTATTTCATCAGAAACTCCTAAAAGTTATGCTCCTCCAAGGACATAAGTATCACTATTGCTGATATCTGTTCAGCTTTCAGAAATATTAACAGGTCTTGAATTAAGAATTTGCATTAAGATTGGTGTCTTTAATATAGATGTTTTCCCTCTACCTCTTTTATCTCATCTAAATAACTCACAATATAGCAAGAAAAATGTAATTCCCCCTCCCTGTTTTCCCTTTCATTTCCCTCTTTACTAAAGAGGTATAAACAATCAGATGTATTGACAGTCATATGTTTATCACTATGATAAACAATCATAGTATTCTACTATGTAAATGGAAAGCACCTGCTTAAAGAGAGGGGAACACTTACATTTCTACCTGATAAAATGGTTTCACTCTTTCTGGATCATTTATATTCCCTTGAGAAGGGGGTGATCCCACATTCCAGGTTAGTGCTGTAACTGGCAGACTGGAAAATCATTCTGCTCTACCTCTGGCTCCTCTGTTATTCAATTATTTCCTGGTAAATGAGACAGAAGAGGCTGAGAAATTCCCGTCCTGGAATACCTTACCGTGGTACCCTCAGGCAGCTTGGGTTCAGTCAGAAGAAAATTCAAAATTTAGCTCCCTCACATCTCACCAACCACTGAATTGCCCCTTTAACGTTAGAGCTGCTTTGCCTTTCTTACAGCCTGGCTACACTGTGGATCTATCCAGGTAAAACTGTTCTGGAAATACTTCTTATATTAATCAAGCTGAGATTCAAGCAGAATCTTGGCACCTCACTCTTTAATGCTAACAGAATTAAACTATTGTGCATGCCAGGATTAAGTGGCTAGGAGAACTTAACTAATGGGAATTTAGATTCTCAAGGGTTTTAACATTGGCTCCTGCAGTAAGTCATGGGGTGGAGGGTTGTGGAACCCAGTAGTGCTACAGAGAAAGGTGTGCTTTACCACTCAGGTATGAAATCCTTGTAGTGTGCATCAGTGTTTCAACTGGAGAGCAACCCCTTGTCCCAGGAATATAATTCATAGAACAAAATATTGCATCCTATTTTTATGCAAATTATTAAATATAAATAATCAAATAGACATGACAGGTATGACTGAATTCAGCTTGCAATTTTCTTTAGCTAGTGTACATACAAAAACTACTTTCATGACTTGGACTATAAAGCAGTCACTGATCCCTAGTTGCAGAGGAAATTTTTTTGTGTGTGTGGCAATGCAAAATCATTGGGGTTACCTTCTCTTTCCCTGAGCAGTGTTATTGAAGGTTCTACTATGTTTCTTCTTCTGTTACACTTATGAAATTAGTATCCCCATGTGGATGCATACATCTTCTGCATTGCTTTCCCAAGTATGAACTAACAAAGAAACAGGCAAGAAAATTGTAAGTAATGCTTTAAATGCTGAGAATTTTAGGACATAATCACTTGGGTTTTGGTAAGGTACTTGTCTATTCATTTTATTGGAATTCAAATGAACTCCAAATACAAGTAATTGAGAGACACAAATTTCCAGAGAGCCAGTGAAAAGTATGCACAGAAGTCATGTAAGCACTTTCAAAAATCACACCCTGCAGATGGATTCATCCCTCTTAGTGCTGCTATGTAAGAACTTGCCTAATCTAAGAAATCTGCCAGGTCTCCTTTTGTAATCATTGAAGAGCAAGAGGCATATCCAGAAGGCAACTTTTCTCATTTCTAAGTCTCCATGGAAGGGGATGAGAATTCCAAGGAGAAGTCTAATTTTTATTTGATTACTCTTATGTAAGTCCTACATTTGACTTTCTATAACACTCAATTCATGTCAAGAATAAGAGGATGAATGTTTTCTGACCTGTTAAAAACTAATGACCAAAACTCAAGTGTGTTTAATTCACTTCTACTTCATTTCT
This sequence comes from Cettia cetti, assembly GCA_013401135.1. Taxonomy (NCBI): domain Eukaryota; kingdom Metazoa; phylum Chordata; class Aves; order Passeriformes; family Sylviidae; genus Cettia; species Cettia cetti. Next base: position 79,532 of record VZUI01067497.1, on the reverse strand, counting down.
CAGTCCAGACTCCCACTGGTACAGGCCCTTGACACAATGGCCATTGTGCTAAATCACTCAAAAGTTTTTCAAGCTTAGGATGATTATTGTAGGAAGTGTGGAGTCCACACTTGTTAAAAGTTCAAAAATGCTAGGCTGACATTCTTAATTTTCTTTTTTGTTTCCCCCAATGTATAAAAAGGTCAACAGTGTACATAGTGTAAGACAACATTTAAAAGTAAAAAAAGTAAACATTGGTTTTCATTAATGTATTATTGTACATTAAAGAAAACTACATATGTTACATATAATGCTAATTTTTGCAGTGTTTTTAAAATGCATTTTTCTCAAAGTATTCCAAGTTTTTCAGCCCAAAGCAAAATAACAGCCTACATATACTGACTGATAATCAAAAATATTTACAGGTGCTCCTCATCATATTCATGCATTGGTTAAAAGCATCCTTTAAAGCATTTCTAAAGCTTTGTAACCAGTGAAAATACTTAGTAATAAGTATTTTTGTATAGCACAAAACACTCTCTGGCACTTTGTAATAGCTTTTTCAATCTGTATTTCCTTTGTGCTCACAGCTTCCCAGCACGGTTATTTGTGTATATGGTTATATCTGAATCTGGATGCAGCTGTGTGTGGGATTCAGCTGACGGTGGCATAAAATGTATCTTTTCCAGATTCAGCTGTGACAGAAAGAAGCTCAGATTTCTACAGCAGCCTCACAAGCACAAGTCAAAGGAGACTTGGATGCAGTCAGTGAGGTGACTTTGCATTCCTGATGGTCTAAGCAGTATATTTAGCACAGGACTGAAGACCTGTGTTAGCTGAGCCGCTGGAATCAGGTAGCAGAGGATGCAGGAATCGGAGTTGAGAAAACCTGGGGATAGAAATTAGTGCTATCTGTCTGTTTCAGGTATGCTCATTTAGTTCATGTGGCAGCAAAGCAGTTCCATCCTTTTCGCTATTTTTAACATGATTTTGAGAAACCTCCTGGATGCCTACACTTGTCTTATATTCATATTTCTTATTTACAGTCTCAGAAATCTTAAACAAGATCAGACCTTGTTCCTTATGGAAAACCCTGATCTGACCCAGAAAAAAAAGAAAAAAAAAAAAAAAGAAAAAAAGCACTTTATTTTTATCCATTAATGTTATTTATTAGTATTGCCATTTCCTGTCAAATCCCATCTTGCTGGTTTCTTTCACCCTGACTGAGTTTCCTCCCCAGCCTTGCAGAATTGCCTGCTGGCTGCCTATCACAGGCAGGCTGAAACACCTGGGTGCTCGTCCTGCACAGCTGTACACATGCCACTGCCCAGCCGTCTGCAGAGCAGTCCATATGGCCATTTCTCCTGTAGAGTGGGCTGACAGGCAGCTCCATCCGAGAGGGAATGCTTATTCTATAATTAGAAAACGTTGCACTAGGATTAGTTACAGTAAGAGCAGTATCAAGCCTCTGCCCTGGGCCCAACCTTTATCCCAAGTTCAAGGATATTTTGTTTACTGGTTTGCTTGTAGGGCGTGGTTTTGTTTATTTTTTTCAGTTTTAGTACCTTCCCCTGCCACCTGTCAGCCAAAGTGCCAAAATGCCATTACAGTGGCTGCTCTTGCCATATTTTTTCTGAGTCTGCAAATAGAATACAACAAAAATTCCGTTTCAGAATTCACATTGGTGAGCCTAATGCTAGCCCAGCCCAGATAATAGGTAGGGATGCTGTTGTCTAAAGAGTAAAAAAGAAGGGAAAAAAAAAAGAAAATTGTAGCATCAAAAATATGTGCAATTGAGATGGATCAGAAAAAAAGTCAGGTTTCTAATCTAATACCCTCAAAAGTTTGTGAAATTGTTCCTGCTTGCTCTTTTGTGTACAATATAACCTACAGTATAGAACTACAAACACCAGAGACACTTTGGGGTATGGTGGGGAGAAAGGGACTGAGACATTGGGAGAAAGAAGAAGGGAGAGAAAATCTCAGCTGATGTAATTGTGCACAGCTTCAAAGGGGTTACAAAGATGTCTTCAGTCAGATAAATTAACCTTGTACTTCCTACAAAAATTCACATTGCTGAATTATATATTTCCTCACTTCTTCCTCTTGTTTTCTTCCTAAATGTTCACCATTGATTTACCACATAAGAATTGCAATGTGACTGTATATTACAGGCACCACTGTATTTTTAACCTACATAGTCATGGGCATAAGAAAGTTTCTCATCAAAAGAGAGCTGCAAGCAATGTTTTCCCCTCCTCCAGCTCAATTAAGAAACAACATGTTTTTCCTCTCAGTGCTTGCCTTTTATCTATTCCTCTTCTCATGTTTCTCTGTTATTTTTTCTCCTTCATGGCATAGCAGTGGTACTGAATGCTGATGAGATAATGCTGATGAGATGTTTAACCCCATGGACTCCCTTCCCTAATTTCTTCAAGAACTAGAAATATGACCTGACATTTTTGAGGTTCCCTGGTAGCCCATTGAGCTGACACAGATGTAACAACGTTCCCACTCTCTCCATGACCATTGAATACAGAATAACTCCTGGAGACTGAAGCAGTTGGGAAACAACACATTCTCTGTCAAAAGCAATTGCTGAATGCTGTTAGACTTTTTAGATAGCTTCTTATTTGGTTTTCTCTTGAAAAAAACAGTGAAACTTGTTTCCAAGACAATCATAATTCCATCCAAATTCTTTTTGTCACCGTTTTACACACACAAAAAAATGAGAGCCTGCATCAGAAAATATTTTATGAATTATTTTAATGAATATCTCTTTTTATACCCACTGGGACTCTAGAGAAATGTCCTATATTCAAATTTGTTTAGCTTTTATAATATTCAAATATGGATATTTGAAAAATGGTAAATGTAATGGTATTTTTTCCTTTTTTTAACAATAAAATTTAAATGACAGAGTATTTGCCTAGCTGTTGATACTGCAACTAGTATATTTTGTATGCACTCAGATTTGGTGATATTACTGAATTTAGAAGTCCTACTTTAATTGTATCTCTAAAAATTTGAAAGTTGGTAGAGTGAAAAAATTATTTTCATCTTATGGATAAGTACATTAATTTCAAATAGAATGGTTTTGCTATTATAATACATACACTTTCTGCAATGTCTGCTATAAATTATCGTTTTCTCCATGCCATTTAAATCTACATATTAATTTCAAAAGACAGTTCATTAAAACACACATAAAAAAATGAAAAGTTTAACAAGGCTTTTTTTTGTTCTTGCAGAAGAGTGAAAAATGTTTTCTTCATTTTATAACAAGCATTGATTTCAAGTTCATATGTGTTACCAAAGGTTCCATGAACAGGAGGAAGGAAAGAAGAAAGATGGGGTGATTTGCATAGTCAAGATAATATGAAACTGAGGTTTTAGTCTTCATTGAAAATTATCTGAGCAGTATGGTTTATAATTCTTCTTTTTATGTTTATTTTTTTTTAAGATTACTGAAATACAGATCAAGGAAAAGCATAGGTAAAATAATAGGAAAATTTTCAAAGGTGGTAAAAACCACCAAACCACCACATCAAAATACTTTTGTTCCAGGTTCTCAGACTCTCTTACCATTCTACTTTGTTTTATTTTCTCCAATATGTCTGCAATATGAATTTTGAAGATTTTAGACATGTTTTTAGTGCTATATATCATAAATAACCCAGTGAATTTGCTCACAAGCTCACAAATCACTGAGCTAAAAAGTAAATCAAAACATAGAAGAGTAAATTGAATTTGTAAGTTGTAACACTGCTGGATGCATTGGTTATCTGAATGTCCCTTAACAGCATTATTGTGCCAGATAGCCAATCTGGTAGGAAGTGACACCTTTGAACATACTGCTAAAGCCTTCCAAGTTTTCTTAGTGATTATTGCAGAAAACCCTGTTGACTCTTCTTATATTGCATCGCAGTTTATGAAAACATTTGTTAACACAAAAATATCTGGACACAATTATTTGTCTGTGGGGCACACAGTCATTTTTCAACATCCTTTCTCGGAGTAGTGGGAACACTGCACTTGCTAAGGAGTCTCACTCTTCACAGCAGGGCTTATTGTCAGGTAGGAACTACCATCCTAACTAATAATACAGGATATTGGTTTCAGATACACTGATGACAGATTGAACTCTAATGGTCTACAAGTGATAATGTGGAAAAAAATAACCTGGATACACAGCAAAACTTCATGTAGATAGTGACAGCCACTGTGTCAGCAAGGGAGACAGGAAAAGAGGCCTTCAATACCAAAGTACATGTGTGTGTGTGTGTATATATATATGTGTGTGTGTGTGTGTGTATATATATATATATATATATATAGTATATATTTCTTTTAAAAACTGCAAACAGACAAGGTCCATTCTAACAATACTAACAGTGTATGATAGTGCGAATTCTGACACCACTGTATAATTAATTTATGTTGTACAGATGTTAGAGAAACTCAACCAGCCGTATAGAAATAATGGATCTTTAGAGAATGGAATGAGTAATTGTTGTATTTGCCAGTGAAAGCTTACGGAAACAGATAGTTTTTAGAATGAATTTAAACTTTCAGTTTTAGAAAAGGATGCCTGGCACCTAATAATTAGCAAACCAGAATCTATGCACCAAATTATTATAATGTACATATTCATTTCATTAGATTCACACCACCGTGTGGTGTAAAGCGGGAATAATTAAACACCAGATGGTGGTGTAAACTCCAATAGTGAGAGTTTATACATAATGCATGAGAATGGGATTTATTGTTGTTTTTATCCATTTGGAGCCATTATGCTACTCTTGGACCCCAAACAATGTCTCAGAGAAAAAGATCTCTCTGTATTAAGCATTCCTCTATACCGAACAATTTGTTCATTTGCCTTGTCATATCCTCATCAGTTATCTTCCTGCTCAACTTCCAGAATTTCCGAGAACACATTATTTTCTGGCAGCACTCACAAAACTCCTGAGCTTTTCCATCATACAGAAGCACCCGCGCTTACGGGATATCATTTTATGTTTCTGCCAGCAGTATAAAGTTTAAGATTAGGACCTCTGGAAATTGAATCTGATTTTTAATGATTGTAGTGTCATATTTCCAGCCTGAAATACTTTCAAAATGTCATTAACTGATGTACCATTAATCATTTAGAATTTTTTGACCATTAAAATATCTTTTTTTTTCATTAAAGAAGTAATGAATATGAAAGCGAAGTGGAGATAGGGTATATAGTATATTAATGGCTGGCATGGAGAGCAGATTAGTATGCTTAATTCTCCTTCAGTCATGACATTTTCACTTAGGTGTTTATACTGCTCCTCAGTAAAACAATGGCAGTGAGAAAAAACAGATGAGTAGTTCACCCCCTAATCAGTCCTGGTAAAGGAAAACAAGGAAGTTAACATCTGACCACTAGCAAATGAGTCAAAATCAGGAAGGTTAGAAATTAAGGGATACTTTTTAACTTCTGCATGAGAAAACATATTCTTGATAAATACTTTTGGTACCTGCAACATTCACAGAAGTCACCATCCCTCCCCACAACAGAACTTTACTTTGCTCATTCCATGCTACTGAATGAAAGACATGGACCTACAGCGTAGTTGCTGATGTTTAGTCTTGCTTCCCTACATCTGAAAGTTCCCCTTGCCTTTCAGTACCCTCTCTGTCTGTCCATCTGTCCAGAAAATGGGAATCAGGAAATCAGAAGGTCCAGCTGTTTCACAGATATAGCAGCTACATGCAATGGCAACAATTCTGCTGTTATTATTTCTCAGCAAGCCTTGTGAAAGATGTGTGCCTTCCAGCACCCTTTTGAAATATGAGTAGCTCTGGATGACACAGCGCACACCCAGAAAATATATGGTGAAGAAACAGGGGTAGTTTTAAGACATTTGTTTTCAGTCACCTAAAGATGAAGCTCCACTTCCTTTGGGGAAGAGAGGCTGACACACCACTACAGCTGCTTCCCTCAACAGAGGATGGGGTACCATGGCTCCCACAGCCCCAAAAGGAAAATTATCAAAACATTTCTAACTGGCATCAGGTAGCTTTACACATGCATAGTGTGCATGACAGTAAGTGCAACAGCAAACCTCTCTTGCTACTAGCTTGAACTGTCTGAAATCCCCAGAAATAGTCACAGGACTAGTTAATGGAGTCAGAAATGTTTTCTCAGATTATGTCGTAAGACTGCGATTTATTCTCTACCTCTACTGGCCCTGCTACAAAGTAGGACCATTCAGAGTGAGGGTAATTCAGGACAAAAGATTTTTTTTGGTCCTTCTGCCCTGGAATAACCCATGACACAATGGGAAAGCACTGTGACACAGCAAATATTGAAACAGAGCTTTCCAAAACAACCTGGGGTTCCCTGCAGGGTTAAGTTTCAAGCTGCTAGCTCCATTTTGCTAAAACCAGCTACGGAAATCACAATGAGGTCACAAATAATCTACCAAAGAAGAGTTTATCAGGTTTCACTCACCACTTCAGCTCCATCTCTTTAGGACACACAGCCTCTGCTTGCCTCAGTGGGGGGAAGTGCCTTTTTCTTTGCTCTCTCTGGATCCCAGTCTTTGGTATGGATAATGCTGAGTCCTACAAGGCTCCATGATTGTCACTGTCAAGCACCTCAGTGATTTGGTAGGACAGTCCTTTCTCCCAAAGATTTTTTTTTCATTTGAACCAGGTTTATACAATCTGAGCTTATGTCCACAGTAACGATGTTTTACCTCAGTACTACCCTGGCAAAGAGCTGCTGTGTGAATGCATCTGTATCAGCTAAATAAGCCCTTTACAAATAGTAAAAAACATCCACAAGCTGTGCTGCTGGTGTAAGCATAGGTGCTCTAGGAGCATTAGAGTTTTCTGCCATCACAGCTGTTTCAGCCCTTGGTTTTGCCCCCACTGGAGTACACAGCTGTACTGTCAGGGATCTGCATCATGGACTTCAAGAAGCACATTGACAGAGTAATATTCACTGCTAGGATTATCACTGTTTTCATAGGCCTGGGGTTTAAGTCAGTTGGAATTTTTTTTTTTAATTAAATTCATTTCCTCAGAGGAGTTTTACGAAATTTGAATCATTTTAGTGAAGCCTAAAGCAAAACAAAATATACAGATCCTATAGAATAAAATATAACTAGAAAATCTTAAGAATTTTTTGTCTGAGAAGGTTTTTTGATGAAAAATGTAAGTTCTGTAATGCCAAAGTTTCTGAAAGCATTAAGCAAAATAAAAAAATTTTGTTTTGTGAAAATCTAAATTCAGTTATTTCATTATATTAAGTAGTCTCCTATTCAACTTCCAAATGCTTCAGAATGTTTAATTTCTAATTAATGATTTATTTGTGTAAGGGTTTATGGAAAGTAGAGCTGAAGTCACTGTGCTCTCTCTAGCAATGGACTTGTTTGAAGATTGAAACCTCTTCAGTAAAGTGCAACCTTTTTATCACAAGTTTAAGGCTGTAGGCACTAAAGATTATGCTAGGCCCCTGAGGATTATAATTTAATAATTTCCACAGTCCAATGTCACAAAGATCTAGAGAAAACACTGTTTTCTCTTGGGTTAGCTTTAAACATTTTTAAGAAAGCTGAATATACTGAAATAACACACCTTACAAGTGCAGCTTGCTTGTGCTCGGGGTCCAAAAATAATACTGTCACAATCATGATAAGCCTTGACTTGCACTTCGTACCACTCACTGAGCTCAAGCACTGCAGCCACAGTGAGGAGCATGGTGCTGACTCTGAGTGCAGCAGTGTGAGCACAACTCTCTGTGAAGAACTGTAGGGATACATTCCAAGGTCAACATCCCTCACTAAACATGTCACAACTGTTTCCTAGTTCAGTTTAGTATGTGGAATTTGCCCACATTTCGCCTACATGGAAACTTTCTGCTCTTGAGATGTTCAAACTATACTGTTCATTAACTCGTTAATTTCACAAGTTCCCTTCCTTCCCCCCTCTAAGCCAACTTTTTTTTTTTTTTTTTTTTTTGAGGTAGAAGGAACAAAATGGGTAGTCTGACAAGCCATCCAGACACATAGTTCTAGAGCTGACTCTGAGCTAAGCTCAGTGATTATATCACCAAGGTTGTGGGTTCAATCCCTGTACAGGCCATCCACTTAAGAGCTGAACAAGTAGGTCCCTTCCAGCTCTTGATATTCTTTGTGTATGTGTGTGTGTGTGTGTGTGTGTGTGTGATCAGACAGGTTAAATTCTGAACTGAACTGAAGGATTTCTAGTTTCTCCTTACAGCTGTGTGTGTAAAGGAAAAGGAGATCATGCTGATATCTTTGTCATTTTATCTAGAATGGCACAGGACCCATCCCCTGCTATTGCTGCTCTTAAAAGATTGTTCTCTGCTGACTTCCTGGATAAAATAAGACTTCCGTTCTCCCCATCACCTCCTTCAAAAAAGAAGGGCAGAATCTGACATTTAGGGCAGAAAGGATAGAGCTAACCACAGTAGTGCTATTTGTCCTGTATCAACTTTTTTTTCATTTCAAATTTCTACCTATTTCTTATCAAAGTCATTCAGAATATGAAAAAGAAAAAAAAAAAAAAAGATAACTCTCTTATTCCTTCAGATTCCATGAACTTAATATAAATCTCTTCCAAACTGATAACACTTACTGGGAGTTCTCTTCTGGGTCTGATAAAATTGAGAGTGTATAGAGACTGTAAGAAGAGAAAATTATGTACTATTATGCAGTATAAATAGCAATGGAACAAAGAAGATTTTGGTGTTGTTTAATGGCATACTAATAGACATTTTGTAAAATTCTACCTCCCTTTCCTCAGAATAAAAGAACAAATGGCAATCAATGAGATGGTAAGAAAAAAAAGCTGGAACGGGGTAAAATGTGTATTTTGGATTAAAAGAATTCTATGGAACTCATTGTTGTGGTTGAATTCCTAGAAGAATTTCTGTGTGTGTATAGACAAAAAACCCATATAGCTCTATAGTGAAAAGTGTTAAAACATAACTGAAACTACTCTTTTGGAAAGCATTGAAATATTTTGGGCTTCAGGCATAAACACAGTCTTAAAGAAGGGGGGAAAGGCACCATTCATCAGGCAGATAATTAAATAGGGCCTCACTACAGTGTTTTCTGAACTTTGCTTTGAAGAAACTGGTATTACTCACGGTTAGGGATCTTCTTAGATCAGAGGAACAGCTGATCAGATTCTATACAGCAATTCCATGACATTACTAGCAAAACTGAAATGGTAAATTTTCCTGTTTCACAGGAAATTAATCCACCTGGTTTTCCAGCCTGGCATGAAAGCCAGGCCTCAGCAGCTGATTTTGAAACATTCAGGTAGAGGCAAATATGAAGCTGCTTTTCTAACTCTGCATGCTCCCAAAGTGTAGAACAAATGTACTCACCAATGAAATACGAATGAAATGTCATATCCTTAGCTTGGGTTCAGCCCCTGCAGATAGGAGATAGAGAACATTATAAGCTGTTGGAAATAGAGTTAATAACAACCAAAGTATATTTTGACAGTTTTTGAGCAAAGTTAAACTTCTAATTATTTGTTGTCAATATGAGTGCATATCAACTAACTACATCCTAGAATGACATAGCTGGTAGATAGTTATTCACTGATTTAATTTTCTGCCTTCACATTCCTTTCCCTTTTCCTTTAATCTCCTTTCCTCTTTCCTTTCCTTCCCTTTTTCCTCTCCTTTCCTTTTCCCTTCCCTTTACCTTTTTCTGTTCCTTTTCTCTTTTTTCTTTTCTTTTCCTTTTTCTTTCCCTTTCCATTTTCCTTTTCTTTTTTCTTTCCCTTTTACTTTTTTCTTGTCTCTTCTTGGCAACTTTATAAGGTCTTTTTCTAAGAAACATGTTCTTTTTTTGGAAGACTAATAGAGTTTTATTTCTATCAGACCCTAGGAATACGCTAATTTTGAAACTCCAAGAAAAATGTTGCTTTTTATTTTAAAAATATCCATTTTGATTATGCCTCAAAAGGAAACCAGGCCAAATATCGCCAAATGTTTATAAGGGTGGTTACAAGAAGTGGAGTATAAAAATGCAGTTTCCAGGTAAAATGGCAATGCTAACATCCATGATGTAGATAAAACTGTACAAACAGAAGATAATTCCGCATGTTTGGATTACATTAGAAATGGCGTAACTACTCCTGTACAGGCATTCCTTTTGTGTGACTCTTCTCTGCTATCTCTATGAAGCTGCAATAGAGACATCAACATTTAAACTAATCAGCCTGGACTCCCTGCAGACTCAACAGAGGTGTAATTTATCTTCCCTGTTTCAGACACCTACTTCAGGATATCATGAACTGTGTCCTGAAAGAGCTAATATACAGTGCTATCCACTACATACGTTGGCTATCTCAGACATTCACCACCAATATCTATTCAGCATATCCTGCTTCTGACCATCACCCCAAAAGGGCTGCAGCACCAGTCTGGTAATGAAAATTTTTAAATCTAGCACTAGTAGTCAAAGATGTTACTGTGCAAACTGAGTTGCAGTCATCCTCCCAGGAGCTCAACCATCAAAGTCAATTGACATAAAAATGAAAAATAAAGGTGTCTCTTTCTACAAGGAGTTGGTCAGCTTCCAAAAAAATGTCTTCCCAAGGCAACTTACCAAGACAGGAAAGTTGAATACTTTGCTGAAGACCAGCAAAGGTGTTAATGGCGAGTACAGGTTCACAACTCTAGACTACCCACTCCCACAGCTGAATGCAGATTATAAAAGCAGGTTCCTCTTTGAAGGTTTCAGAGAAACTATCCAAGGTTACTGTTTGGGTGCAGAGGGCTGTGATACTTACAGATGTGGTATCGGATGAGGGATTAAACTAAGTGGCTGTTACTGGCCTGAGCATGAGCTCCAGGGCTCTGCATGCCGTTGTAGCTGTAGGGCTGCTAGACAATGAGGCATTGTGCTGACCAGAAAGGTTTCTATTCCTCTATCAGTGCCTGGAAAAAGTCTTATGATTGCAACAGAGAGTCAGTGGAGGATTTCATCCTGAGTATTAGCTAAAGGGCTGCTGATAAAACAAATGTCCCACAGGATGTTACTGCTTTTTATTACAGAGAGGTCTAGAGGGAGTTCAAACAATTAGCTGTCAAGGGATGATTTAAGGATGCTTCTGTAAAGAAGCAGATAAACTAGAGGGTTCAAGTAGTATTCATAGTAGGTAAAACTAAAGTTATTTATGGATATGCATCAATTGAAGCATATCAGCATACTACTAATTTTGAGTTCTTGTCTCTATCAACCCATATTAAAGTCTACTGAAAAATTAATTTGTCCCACATAATAGGGGATAGAATTTTTATTTCTTTTTATACACCAAAAGTCACTTCCAATGTTGCATGCCACAAGCCTTTTATAATAAATATTCAAAATACAACTGGAAGTATCACAAGTGTTGTCTTAGTTTACAGAACTGGGGGTTATTTGAACCTGATTTATTGTCAGGCTGTGTTGGAAATATGAAGAGAAATTATGCTATTAAAATTGTTTGCATATGATCTTCTAACCTCAGGGATGCTGAAAATTAAAGCAGGCCAAAAAAATTGAATGTTTATTACAGACCAGATAGAGAACATACATTGAGTAGAATATAAAATTCTCAAAATACACCTATATGACCTGGAGCTCATTTTCAAAGCATTTTGTCTTTGCTAGGTTTAGATAGCTAAGAGATCTAAATGTATTTTAAAGGGGACATATGATTGAAAACCTTGTCCACTATGAGTATTATCACATTACAGTCAATATTTCCTTTGTTTAGAATAAGATCTATTTAAATAAACAGTAAGGGAAGAAAGGAAGGAAGGAGGGAAGGAAGGAGGGAAGGAAGGAAGGAGGGAAGGAAGGAGGGAAGGAAGGAAGGATGAAAATTGGCATCACTTTGGAAGCCATAAAGTTCTTTTGTACTGTTTGAGTATACAATATATAGAATACATGTAATTATTATTTTTATTGCTTTTACTTCAGGAACTGTATAATTAGTCAAAATTCACCTGTACACATTTTATTTAATGAAGTCTGTGTTCACATTTTTTACATTTTTGTTAGCTTGCCAACAAAAAATTTTGTGTTACAACAAGGATGAGGGCTCCAGGCCAAAGTCCAACATAACTTTTTATCATAAAATTCTTGCAGTTTATCTTATTCTTTCTATGTCCATACTTAAAAACACAATGACATAAGATAGAAACATATCAATTCTCCTTATAGACCTCGATGTCAAGAAGTGCAGTAAAATACTCTGAATTAAGTCCATAAAATTATTTTAGTGTCCAAATCCACTCCCATACTAGGACTCCAAAAGTGGTGTTTGTTCTTGAATAATAACTTTCAAATGGAGAAGCCATCCATTTTGGTGTATTTTCTCGGTGGGCCAGACAAAGGCTACATGAGCTTGTCCATGTAGTCCACTGTCTAGCCTAGATCGCAGGTCTAAGGTTTAGAAATCATCAATGACCAATGCATTTACCAGCCATTTGGAAGTTTACAGAAATTGCTTAGAATAATGAAAGCTGGTTATACAGTTGTGCTACCTTCTGCAGCCTTAGCACACCAGGATGTATGACATGCTGTTCCTGTGGCATCTTCTATCCATTATTGCAAACATCTCTGGGAATGCTCTCCATTGTCTCTCAAGAGGCTAAGCTTTTCCATATGTTTTATGCTGACCCTAGTATCAAACTCAATTGGCTCTTCATCTTGGAGTGAGGAAGATAAGCTGGAGCTGTATTAGAAAAGCTAAAGAAACACTACTCAGCACAAGTGATTTTGTGGATCCAACTTAAATGTGCAAATACGAAAGGATTTAGCAACCAAGTTACCTAGATTTTTTTTTCCACATTTCCAGGAAGTGAAGAAATATTGTAAATCCTTTAACATATCTGAGCCTGGGTGACTTTTGAAATTTTGAACATTTTTGAAAATTTGGAGTTTTATTTGTCCCAGTACAAGGGCCATAAATAGAAGACTTAATAATTAACTTCTGCTAAAAAAAACTCTATAATCTGAATTTATCTGTCAACTTGTTGCATTCTGTTAATTAATTTGCATATGAGATGTTAGCAAAACTCTACCATAGTTTTTCAATTTTTTTTTTTTTTTTTTTTTTTTTTTTTTTTTTTTTTTTTTTTTTTTTTTTTTTTTTTTTTTTTTTGCTTCATCAGCTTTATGGACAGGAAAGGTTGTGGCAAAATCTTACCATTTCCTCCTTATTATTTTCGATCCACTTGGTCTTAAGGTAGAGGAACCTCCAGATCAGCAGACAGTGAGATACTCCTTTGAGTATATTACTACTCTAAATGGTTTTACTGTATTCACATTAACCATTTTAACCAGATCTGTGACTATTTAGGAGTTGTATCCTCAGCCTTCAGAAATGTTTCTCCAGGACCTCTTGGCTGAGTCACAGCAGCAGAGAGACCTGTGGTCTGCACGGGCTAATGATGGAAGAAAAAGGGATGGGAAAATGGAAAATGCTTGCATTAGATTCACCACTGATGGACTAACACTCTGCAGTCACTGTGTGAAAAACAGAGGTGTATTACCACAGCTCCCTATAGTTAGGCTCCAGAAGAGAATAACAATCCATACATTTATGCTGGAAGAACTTATAGCAATAACTACTAGTAAGGTCTGAGATCTCTGAATATAATGCTTTATATATTAGGTTTTGATAGCCCTTTTAACATAGTATTTGTCTTCTGTTTTTCTCTCTAATAATATCAGTTTAAGGTCATGATAACTATTCTTACTTACAGTTAATTAAATATAAATTTATTTCTTGTTCCCTACATTCATCCTGATACTATTGAAAATGTCCTTTTCATGTAGTGGTGTTACTGGGTTTTCACCAAGGTTGCTGGCAAACTCACCTCACCATGACAGTGTTCCAGGAATCATTCAAGAGTAGCCACTGGTCACTGCAGTAATGTTTCATTTCCAAAATCATCTCCTGAGGTTATTGAAAACATCACAAACAACGTTTATCTGTTACAAAAGGAATTCAAGTTTCTCCTGAGTATTCTCCTGTGTAAATTGCTGCTTCTATTTAAAAACATCAGGCTCTGTCCAATTCTCAGATCCAATGATTCTGCTTTATGCCACTCTTCCTAGGCCAAGGAAGACTAATTAATTAATCCCAGTGGAGAAAACTTCCACTACTGTTCATCTCTTTTTGCTATTCTTCAGTCTCTTTTTTCCACTGTCCCAATTCTCGATGTATTTTTAGGAGCAAGGAAATACAGGGAAAACAGCAGAGACGTTTTTCTCTGCAGGTAGTCTTTAATTTCTGTGTGAATGCACCCCAGAGCATGGAATTGTTGATTTATCCCCAGATTCCTATGCATCTCTTCATGTACTTCCCAGCTGCAGATGTATCTTCCTCAGCTTGGGCTGTAAATCTCTCTTGCTATTCTACTGGGATTTTCATTGGTGAAATTCACTGTTTGCTAAAAAATAAGCAGGGATAATGAGTATTTATTGAAGAGATTTTCCTTGTGCATTAGTTATAACATTATTGTTTTCATTCACAAACTTTGTGCAATGCTATAGTAGAACATCAAAAATAATAGGGATAATAATTTTTTTAAAAAGGATTGGATTAAAAGATTGTAGCGAAGTTTAGAGTCAGATGGACAGGCAGACAATCTAAATGGATGTCACTTGGCACTAGATGACAGTAAGTTGCCTTATGCTGTTCACTGAATGATGGATGACAAATCTTGCTCTTATACAGATGCTTAACTTGCTGGTGTGCATTATAATTTTGAAGATACCATCTGATTTGCAGAAATTAGTATTCTATGCAGCTATAGATATGTTGCAGGCAGTAGGAACTGGAATTGGGTTATTTTATCCTGTTGTTTGTTGCCTGACAACTTTGACTCCAAGACCCATTCATTATAGCAAACTGAATTTATAGAGGTCTGGACTTTGGCTTTTGCTTCAGTGAAAAAAAACAGGTTCTCATTTATTGGATTTGCAATGGAGATATAATAGCACCTAAACAGAGATATTCTTGATAGAAAAATAAAACACCATGGTGAAGTTGACTGGCATTTAAAAATAATAAGGAGATGGTAAGAGAATATTTGCATAATGCCCACCTAAACATATCTTCGAGTTTGCTAATGTCCCCATTCAGCTTGGCATGGGCCCTAGAAGAACTGTGTAACAGGGATAAATTCCCAAACAATGTGGGAAAGAACATCTGCTGAGGGGTTTATGTAATTTTCCACTCAATTTGTTCTGTCAAGAAGATAAAGTATTTCACTCCTTTGAAGAGACCAAAACTATGGGTTAAAAAACTGAAACTTAAAATGGCACAAATTCAGTATGAAGCAAACTTTGTTTATTAGTACCAGTTTTCTGTATTATTTTCCCTATTCTGATTCACCTATTTGCTTTCTTTAATCTCTTTCTTTTGTTTTCATATCTGTTGCTGGGGTAAAACATGCAAAGATCCAGGAAACAAGCAACATGACATCCATAACTAATGAGACAGAAACATATTTCTTGAGCACTGGGTTTGAATGGCTGTTTGTTACTTTATTCTCATTGAATACATTTGTCCTATGTTGAAAATAAAACAATAAAATTTTACCTTTAGCAATAGAATCACAGTCTAAAACCACTCAAAATGAGTAAGTTTGAGCTTTCTATTTTCCACATCAGAGCAGACCAAAAAGAAACATTAAATGCATAAAACTGAAAGGCTTCTAATGCATTATAGGCTTTCAATATAGTACCTTTAGGGCTCCCCAAACAGCACAATATGATTGATAAACTGTACCAAAAGCCTTTCCTGTAGTGCAGTGAATGTTATCGTTGGTCTCCTTACCCACATTTCCTGTGGAGGAAATAGCTGTTCTCAAAAAGTATAAATATTAAATAATATCAAATAGTACATACTATATTGCCTTTAGTATGTTGTTCTGTACATGATTGTTTTTACTTATTTTTGCTTATGTGATACAAAAACTAATATTAAAAAATATTTACCTTCTAATAACAGAAAGATGTGACATTAAAAGTGAATATAGAGAGCATTTAAAATGATGGGCTTAACTGATGTGCAGCTTGTCAAACACCTTTTAGCATTCCATGAGAGCAGCATGCTTCACTACTGCAGGGCAGCAAATCTGAATAGGCTCACTGGTGCTAGGAAAGATAAGTATGTATCCTGCTCTTCTCAGAAATGCGAATTTCTCATTATATTTAAACAATGCTAAAAGTTTTTGCATTGGTTCCAGGAGGACGTGAAGACAAGGGCTAAATAGCTTCAGAGAAGCCAAAGGGTGGCAGTTCCATGAGCTGTTTCTGTGTTTGTTTTCTGAGTTGGTTGAACCAGAAAGTATGAGCACGCACACAGGAGAATGTGTGGTCACATAACTCCCTCATGACACCCAGCTGGACAAATATTTGAATCAAAGACTCTTAGAGACTCACAGAGCTCTCAGACAACTGCTAACAGTGCCTGCACAGCAGTACCTGAACCATCTTTTGATGAGTCAATAGCAGAGGTCCCCAAGAAGCCAGTATTTCCCTCAACACGTGTAGATGTTTCCTGAAAAGCCAGACAATTTTATGGACTAAAGCTCTGGATTCTCTAATGACACCTGCTTGCCTGCTCCTCACTTTGTCGTAATGGGAATCAAAATATGAGTTTGGGGCTATGCAAATGAAGAACAAAAGGAAAAATATACCCAGATAAAACAGAAGCCATTTAAACTCTACACTAAATTTTATATTTTTCTTTGGTGTGGGATTTGGGGTTGGGGATTGGTTTTTTTAAGTATTTGTTGCAGTAACACAACATATATATAAAATCCATAATTTTCTATAATTTTTTGTATATAATAAAGAAGATGAGATCACAAAGTAAGATTACAAAGCAAGGCATACTTCTCTTTCTAGCCATCTCTAATAGTGATCAACTTCTTCCATTTCATAATTTGCAGTCATCAAAGGTGTGATGACTATTAAAAAGTAGCCTTAATTCCATTTCATTCCAGCCATCATTTCTCTCCTACACATTCTTTATATCTTCTTCCTTCTGACTTGTTGTTTACTTATATAATACTTACTAGTTCTTGTGCTTTTACCTATATGTTTAAAATATTTATCGGCAACACAGTTCTTTTGTACAGGTTTCAAATCTTAAATCATGGCAAGTAATTGCCCTTGCATGCCACTAAGAAATGTAATATTTAAAGAAATTATTGTGCACCATGTAGTAATGGGGAAACTGATAATGCCCTAAATGAAGAGCAAACATTAAACATTTTGAGATATTGACATCCTGTGTAAACTAAAAGCTTTTAATTAATCTCAAAATCACAAAGCAGTTAAGGGGTTTGATACGTTGTCAGGACCCAACAGTAAAAAGTCTTAAGTAAATTGGAAAGTCTGTTCAGTCCCCTATTCACCTTGGCCACAGCAGAGCCTTTTCCATCCCATGATGGGAACGGGGCAAATTCTGGAGCACGTACCTGCTATCCAGGAATGCCTGCAGTATACTTCACTTTGCTGGAGAGGCAGCCAGTTTGCAGCAATCTTTGCAATCCACGCTGTGTTACTAGCCTTTGGTGTTGTTGTTGATTGGAGAGGAAAAAAGATACAGAAGAGGAAAAAAGGAGCTGGAGGGTGTAGAGAGGGGTAATTTTCTCATTTGTAATTTTATCAGTGAAGCTGTCATTTGTTTTCCACTGAGGCCTCTGGCTTTTGCCCAGTAGAATTAGACTAAAAACCTGTGGTGAAATGGGGTAATCTCATCGGTTTGTTTTGTCTTTCAGGCAAAGCAGCAAGAAGTGGGCAAAGACTGTATTGCTGACAGTGAATGTGGGCAAACTCCATTTGCTTGCGTTTACCCCTGATTGCCTCACTGCCTAAAGCTGCCTCTGGTTTCAATCATGGCCAGTGTCACAGACCGTATCTCTCTCAGGCACTCAATGATCTGGAACCAGTCTGGCTAGAAGATTAACTAAGCTCTGGTGTGGAGACAATAGCTGAGAACTGTGTCTTTCCTGCACAGACCCACAGAGGGTGAAAGTCATCTGTAAGGGAAGCAAAGTTTTTTTGAAAACTGGCTTGAAACTGTGAACCCTCACAGAAACTGAGGGCAATTAGAAGTCTCCCTTGTGTCCTCACTGAGTATAAGGTTGCTTCTTTACCCCATATTGTCTAATTGAAATTGCACCTTGGCTCAATGTGTCTGCACATTCCTTTGATAGCAATATGGTTTAAAATAAAGGCAAAAATGTGTTGTCCACTGCATGCAGTAATCTTAAGCTTAAATGAAACACACTAGCACAATTCCATCATGCAACATAAATATTATGCACTCAGGTATTATGGTGAGCAAACCAGTATAAGAATGTAATGGAATAGAATTAGTTACTGCTATTGACCCACGCAGAATTGAAAGCCTAAACTGCAACTCTAATGTTTCCAACAAAAATGCCCCTATTTTATTCAGCATGCTGACTTTCCTGACTATATTCAGCTTAATATCCTCTTACTGACATAGACTAGCTTTTACTTTTTACTGGTGACTATCCTACAGAAGGGGAGAGCTCTAAGAAAGGGACCTTTTTTTTTTTTTTTTTTTGCTCATCAATCCACAGCATTAAATTCCTGTGGCAGGTTCACTCTTCAGCTTGAGTGTACAAATTATGCTCATAGATACATACATCTGTGTAGCCCCATTGAAGGCACAGACTTACACTGGAAGGCCAAAGTAGATTTCATAAAGCAAAGGAAAGCCAATACTGTAATCTAAGACTGCTTTTGCCCTTCAGAATATTTATTGTTGGGGATGGGGTATGAAAAAAATAAAATGCTTTTTATCTTCACTTTCATATTCCAGGTTTAGTTTACAGTGTTGACAAGTAGGAAAAAACCCAAACTTTTTCATTCCATTGTTTGCTATGCAACACAGATTTTAAATTAAAATCTCAAAGGGTAATAAAAGTAAAATACCTTACTGAAAATGACCAAAAAAATTGGTTTGCATTCTGATAGTTTCGTGTAGATACGTGTTTATATTTTGTTATAATAAAGTACCAAAATATATTATTAAAATTATATTGGAATATATTGCAATTACACATTCCCTTAACATTTATTACTCCTATAAATAAATAATAAATCCATTTCCTTCTGGTCTTATATCAGTTTTAAGAACTTAGGAAAATCCATCCTGTGGAATTTTCACCTCTACCTTTTATGTAAAATGAATCCATTTTAATGTCTGTCTCTCCCTATGGGACACAATAATTTGTGCTGCAAAGACAATTCCACATAAACCAACTCAACTGAGCCACTGGTTAGGCCAGGGAAGCCTGCCTTTGGGTCACCTGTTAGATCTCTTTTTCAGATAGAAGAAGTGAAGACAGTATTGGCAGCAAGTTCCATAGCAGGACATACTTTTATCTTAAAAGATTTATGTGTAATCTCATGCTTAGTCCTCCCCTGACAGACACAAGAAAAAGTTAAAAACGGTCTAAAAAGAGGAGACTTAAAATTATTTTAATACTTATGTGTAAAAGGAAATAGAAGATGGGAATGGAGAAATGCCCAGGATTTCTGCATTCCTTTCTGTGAATGAAACCACATTTAAAGCTGTGAATAAGCAATAATGTTCATAACCATAAAGATAG
This sequence comes from Cettia cetti, assembly GCA_013401135.1. NCBI lineage: Eukaryota > Metazoa > Chordata > Aves > Passeriformes > Sylviidae > Cettia > Cettia cetti. The sequence continues at coordinate 59,872 of VZUI01067497.1, read as the reverse complement.
TGCTTTAGATCTCAGACTCACTCCGGCTGAATCATTAAAAGTCAAATATTTCTTGAATTCTGAAACCACAGGATACCTTCAGCAGATCCGAAGAAATCAAGTGCCAATGCACAAACTGAGCTCCATTACCCCACTCCTTTACTTCTTTACTATGAGGCAGCAGATTTCCATTTTAAGCCAGTCCACTATCTACAGCAGAAATCCATTTTGTTAAAGCATTACTCTTGATTTCATTTAAACAAACAGGCTGATGTGGTTTAAGCAAACACTTTTGTCTTGGAGTGGTATCCAGGACACGTATGGCTCATAACAGAGAACAGCAGAGAGGTGATATGCAATTTGGGCTCATGTTCCTTTTCAGAAGCTCTGAGAAAAGACATGTTTCACAGATAAAAGTACAGTAAAAGTGTTAAACATACAGTTGCAATGAGAAATTTAACTTACAAACTAAGTGACTATCACTGTAGGAAGAAAGGAACCCTCATTTTCCTCTGGGTTGATGAGACCTTCCCTAAAAAGAGCCAGCACAAGGTCACATACAGCTCACATGACAGAATGAAGTGCCAGTGGTCAAAAAATTTATGATCATTCACTGATTGTGAGTCTTGGCCAAGTGTTACGTCCTGTCTTCAGAATCATGGCCTCAATGAAAAGTCCAGTTATGATGAACTTCAAAAATAATAAAAAGTGGTAGTTCTTGTACTTCCCCTTCTATATATATATAATGTTTGAATGTTTAGACAACCACTGGTATAGACTATTTTTATATCTCTTGTGTGGAATGTGCAGTATATAAAATAAATCCCTTACCATAGTGTGATTCCAATCACATCCTAATATTAGAATCCATCCTGGGGACTCCTACAACAGTGAATATGAAATTTTGGAAAGACTTAAAAAAAAGTGAAAACAGATACAAAGGAAAGAACCAGGGAGATGTGCCAAGAAAATGTATATTTACAAAATTTGTGATAACAGAATAATGACATATATTATTATTATTCATTTGCTTGATACTGTCATCTAGGGTTTCATGAAATTAACAGTTTGGGCTTTCGTCTGTTTTAATTTTCTCTTAGAATCTGCTCACAGCAGGAATAATCAGCCTCAAAACCAAGAAATAGCTAAATTCAAATTTCTCTTTCAACTGAAGAAAATGTTTGGTCTTTAATGCTGTGATATAAATGATATGGCCGAGGCAGTTCAGGAAGCTGGCAGCAGTAAAAGAAATTCAGCATGTATTTCCCAAGCCTCAAACCTTAACATAGAGACAATTCTCACTTTATTGCTATGTTTATGCTAAACAGCTTTGAGAAATTCTGTGCACCAGGAAAAAGGCACAGTGCAGCTGACTTTGAACTGCATAACTGCTTAAAACACATATTGTATATATGTTTTGAATCAGAATATATCACTAAGGGTTTCATTTATATTTGCATGAAAAGGGTATAACAGACATTGTTTGCTGCATCTGTGTGTAAGCAAGAACTCATTAAAACTAGAAAGCCTGTGAGAGAATTAGGCACTCCAGTCTCACAGGATTTTAGTATGAACTGAGCGACTAACTTCCTGAGATATCATTATTGCCTAATAATGCACTTGACTGTTATAAATTATCTTCACACACTTGAAACCTGAATGGATTAAAATATTGTTTTTCTCCAGAGAGTGAGTGGGTTCTTTTATTTCTTTTTGACCAGATGAAAGCTTAGCTTTATAGGAATGTGCAAACAAAATCACCAATCACAACAGTACACTTCACTAGCATATGTGTGTGTGATGAACCCCTAATGAGAGAAAAATCCTCTTTGTTCAGTTTACTCTCCCTTCATTTGGCTTATTGACCATATCAAGTTAAATGTTAATTGCAGGCTACAGAGAGGTTACTTATCCCTTTGTAATCAAATATCTCATTCATTAACTACCTATGCAACAAAATATCTGCTCTTGAAGATCTGACTGAACCTTTTGTTTTCATAGCAATAAGAAGATATCACCAATAGGGGTTAAACATGGACAAAAGCAATGTTTCAATTTAAAAAAAAATGCATTTTAAATAATAATGCTAAACCACAGTTTAAAAAAATACAGGGATATAATCAAGAACACTTTGAATAAAAGAGTTTTGGGATTCAATAAATCCATAGAGATTAAAAATACCTTTTTTTCTTCACTCATTATTACTTTCTCATTATACATTGACTTGCTGTGTGACCTTAGGCAATTAATTTACTCTCTAGCCAAAATTTTTCAACCTGAATATGTAAAATTAAACATCTGAATCTATTTTTAGGTGCTCAAATAAATGGCCTGATTTTCAGAGGTCATCTGTACCCCAAATATTCATTAAGCTGACAGGGGCTCTGCCTGCCCTTTGCCTCTGAATAACTCATTACTTCTTGCATACATAAGTGGTGGATTTGGATGCTTAACTCCCGGTATCAAATGCTATCCTTAGGCTCTCACACAAAGGAGTATTGCACAGGGAAAGTCTGAGCTAGCAAGACCCAAGCAAAAACATTTGAACAACTCAGTATTGGTCAGGGTCAAAAGTGATGCTGCCATACTCACATGTCTCCACTCAGGACTCCCCTGAGATTTTACTGACAAAAAAAGATGAAGTGTCACTCTTACATAGCAGGCATGTCTGAAGAGATTTAATTTTCTTGCATGTATTCCTGTGCACTTCATTTAGGTGCTTAATTTAGACATTATGCACAAAGTCCTGTTTGGCCCTAAAGGAGGCTGGAGTTTGCCTACCATAGTGGAGAGAGAGGGCCTCTGAAGATAAGCAGAGGGAAATCCACTCCTATTTTAAGTGTCTATCTTTCCACTGAGAATGCAGAAAATTAATAGAAAATGTTAGGTGCTTCCATCCACTCAGGACCCAGAGTGTTATAGTCCTCTTCTGAGAAAGATATTTGGGAAAGGTGACACTGTCTTATGCTTAATAGTCTAGTGGTTTGAGTGTTCACTAAGCAAATGAGAGGTTTGCATTCCCAGCCCTGATTCTCTTACAGGGGACTGAATCCATCTCTCCTGTCACCCTGGAGAGTGACCTAACCATTGTGCATTGAATGATCAGAGTAAGGCACTTACTGTTACTTCTCCCGAGACTGAACTGCTGTGTAGCCGTCAGGAGTGCAAAATTCATTATTCTGGGAAAGCAGCAGGGAAACAAGTGTAGGATTGTAGTCACAGGGATATGCCTGAGATGCCTGAGAAAGGGATGTCTCCAGTGTTCAGCCTTCTCTTGTGGAACTCAAACACATCTCACCTTGTGCAGAGAGGAGTGAAAAAAGAGAGGGAGCCCTGGAAAACAAGGCAGTCTTAAGTTCCCTATTCCTGTGCTATTCTACTTGAGGATATGTGCTCTCATATGCTACTTCCTGCACTCAGAACTCCCATTGCTGACTTCAGAGAAACTCAAATTCAGAAAATCTTACCCATTCAGAGTGCCTGGTGGTTTACATCTTGGCAACACAACTCTGATCCCCTAAGGTGAAAGAGATATAGAAAAACTACTTCAGAAGTTTCATTCCTTGTTTGCAAAAATCACATGGACAAAATTGTCAGCTTTGAAAAGTTAAACATTTTGACTCAGTGATGCCCTTGTACACTACAGTGACACAGACTCCGACTTCAGAAGGCTGAAAATGACTGATTTATTTTTGGGATGTGTTTCCCTTTTATACTATTCTACACAGACCAATTTGATTGGGCAAACAAAGACAAACCTCTTTAATCACATTGGTCAGACCAGAGGGGCATCAAGAAGTGCCTCCTAGGAAAAGGAATGAAAACATAGGTACAGTTTACAAAAACATTTCTCCTGTTTACGGCAAATTCCCTGGGAAAAGAACTTCAGAAAACCAAAACATCTCAGGCATGAAACCAGAGCTACAAGTCAAGATTCATGATTCTGTGAGTTCAGGAAGGATAAAGTTTATCTGGTGCACTGAGTTTGCCATATATTAAGGTTTAAATCCTTCTGGATTTGTTTCCAAGTTATTACTCAGACTTCTGCTGCAGAGTACAATCTTCAAAGATATCTCATGGTAAGAAGAATGGAATGGCCCACTCTAATTCAGGCCTGAATGTCATGATATTAATCAGAAGTAGTTCTTAATTAATCAAAAATCTGCGTACAAATGGGTCTAGATATCAAACTGCACTGAGTAACAAATGGTTAGAGCTGGGTGTACATCCAGCAACTTCTCCAATGTTCATTCTGAACTAAGCTCTAACACTTGCAGTTCATTTCCCACTGTTCCTCTTTGGCAGCTGTCTCTCAAAACAACAGCTCTTACACTAGTGTAGTCCAAAGTAGACAAGATTATTTGTGAATGGAGAAAAAGAGAGAGAGAAATAACAAATAGTTCTTAACTTAAGAAACAAAAAATATTAGAAAACTGTACTTCCGAGATCTTCACTGAAAATAGTTCAGTTCATGGCATTAAATGTTTTATCCAAACTTGACATACTTTAAACACCAAAACAGGAAAACAAATGTGCAGGTTTTTTCACTGTTACTTATCACTTGACACTATACAAAATAAAATTTTTGAGTGTTCTTTACTGATATTGTCAGATGCATGGGATTACGTTCAACAGCTTAATGGGCTTTTGATACTTCTGTCTGTAATACTGCAAGTAGGATCTTTCCCTCTAATTTATTTGATTAAACAGTTGAAACATTTAGCTCAGTACAGACCTGATATATTGGCATAATCTAATACTTAGCTATTTAAACACTTCTAGTGAAGGAACAATTTGCTGGTACAAAATAGAGGTCATTAAAAATTATTTTGTATTGTAACTTCACTAAATAACTACAGAAATTTAATGTGCTGAAAATCTATACTATACACAGCTGAAGAGTTTAAATTTCAAGGGCAAATGGGATTTTATAGCTTAGTGGAATAAAGTGATAAGAACTGAAATAAATAAAACACTCAGAAAAATCTAGGAAAAAAGTTTTAAGGTATCTGATGGTGGTGAAAATCCTGGGAAATTGTGATTTTGTTTTTTTAAGCAAAAAAGGTCATTACACTATATCAGTTTCTATATGAGGGACAGAAATAAGTACTCCAGATGTGTCTCACCACTGTTGAGTAGAGGGAAAGGATTGCTATCAGTATTGGCCCCAAGTGGATTTTGCATTGCTGATCAAAATCCTATAGGCCCACTTGTTCAACCAGTTTTCACTTCATGTCACTTCCCACTTATCTAATCTATAATTTATCAATTTGTCTATCAAGACATTGTGAGACAAAGTATTAAAAGCTATTAAAATCAAGAAAAACAACATTCACTATCCTCCTCTTTTTAGTCACATCATTACATAAGGTTATAAGGTTGGACAAACATGACTTCCTCTTTATACATCCAACAGCTCCAGACTACCTTCTTGTCACTTACGTGCTTGAAAATATTTCCCAGGATTAATTGCTCAATTACCTATTCAGGGATTGAGATGTAATTCCTCGTACTTTCCTTCTTGCCCTTCCTGAAGATGGGAATGTCCTTTGGTCTCTTCCAGTTTTCAGGAACCTCCTTGGATGATCAGGAGCTGTCAGAGATAAAATGACAGTGGCCTCGCAATGGCATCAGTCAGCTGCTTCAGCACAGTTAATTGCTTGCCAAAAGACCCTGTGGACTTACGTATGTCTAGCTTAAGTTCCATAACCTGGTCTTTTCTGTTGAGAGTGAGTCCTTCCTCTATATTCTCCAAATATTATAATACACTTTTTTCTTCTTTTCTGATAAATAGGAAATATTTTTATCCATCTGCCATAATTTTATTGTTGTTTATTACCTACATATTTGCGAAAGCCCTTAAATTTCATAATATTGCTGGATTTACCTTTTATTTTAGTTGTACTAGAGCCCTCCTGATTTAGAAAAACCTTGTCATGTGACATTTTTGGGGTCCTCATAAGGAAAGATTCATGAGGAAATAACAAGACACATATTGTGGAGAAGTAGAAATTATGAGAGATAAAATGGAGACAGAAAGAAAAACCCATCAAAGATCCAGGAAAGGGTAAGTAGAAAGATTTACTTATTTCAATAAATCCCAGGAGAAAGATCATTCAAACCTAACTCTGACACCTGAAGACAGCAGAAGAGAAAGTGGCAAAGTTTTTCTGTCAAATATTAAAAAGACAAAAGAAGTAGTAAACTGACGTTCTCAAGTATACACTGTCAGAAAAATTTTCCTAAAAGACTTTTTTTTTTTCTGAAAAGGAAGACAGGACTTGAAATGCCAGATGATAGGTGATAAGGAGTAATTAGCGATGAAATTTCTGGACTGTTAAAAGGCCAGCATCCAAACATGAAGAGAGTAACCATTAAGAGATCCACAATCTTCTGAAGAGTTGCTAATGAGATATTCACTGCATTGCAAAGGATAATTTCTGTCATTTGGCATGCTCTATATAAACTGACTTTCCATAATTTTATTAGATTCTTATTATTCATTTCCTGCTTCATCAAATTAGTGAAACACTAATCAGGATGAAATACAATAGCCATCTAATCAATATACATTTATAGGGAAAACAGCTATAAGGTAATGCCTCTTACAAAACAAAAAATTGAATATGCATTTCTCAGGAAATCCCTGGTCAGTGTTATTTTTTATCAAAAAAATTTTCACAGTTTTTTAGAAATTCCTTTAGATAAAAGATTTCTAGTTTATTGATGAAAACAAGAGTCTAAGGTATAATAATAAAGAAGAAAACTAAGTTTTTCAAACAAAAATATAAAAATCCTTTAAAAATAGTTTTAAAAACCTACCAAATGCTATTATGATTCAATTACTTAGAAGGCAAGCAAAATACTACATTTTAAATAAATTTTAAAGTTATATTTTTTAAATCTCACAAAAATTATCACAGACTCTTCTTCATTGTGGTCTTGTATTTATGTGCATATATGAATGTTTGTATGCTTAAATGTCAAAATAATAAATCAGAATTCATATGTATTCAGTGACCAGGAAAATGTTAACTATTTTCGCCTTACAATTACTTCTTTGTGTTCTGAATAAAATCAGAGGTGGATAGGGAAAAATAGGATACAGTATTTCACAAAGCAATGATAACAAAAACAGAAAATTGTACTGATGATGGGAAACCATCCTTAAAAAATTTGAAGAAACTGTTGATTACCTCATGCTCTATATTTAATTGTTTATTTAATTGTAGCATCTTTAAACTTTTGTCACTATGTTTTGAAGACTGAACTTTTCCTGGATATGCAGGTGGCACAACAAAACATTGTGATTTAAAAATTGCATGGCATGAAATGAAAGGGAAAAAAGACAGGTAGCTCTCTTCTGCGTATGAATGACCCAACAAGGCCCAAAAGTCCTTTTCCTTCTTAAAGTTTTAATTTATTGAAAGAGCAGAATGAAGAAGTTATATATTAAATAAGGGCAAATTTATAATAAAGTGAACTTAAGATTAATTAAAATTATTTTATATTAGAAATATTTTAGTTATCTTTCATGGAGAATGATTTGCAAAATTCCTTCATATCAGGTCAGTTGCCATGAAACATAGCAATAAATAACTTCTAAGGAGTGAATTTAATCTAAATAATTGAGCTTAACATTTCAGATGAGAGTTAAACAGAAACTTGAAGGGTGTTTGTGTATATTGTTCTCCTTTATGTAAAATGCATAAGCACCACTAAAATTCCTCAACACCAGAGCATGTGCTTCATTTGATGACTGAGTAGAGATTCTCATTCAAGCACCACTCTTGCATAACATTCAGAAGTCTGACCCCATCAGACTGTTGCCTCTAGTCAGAAAGTCTAGTAAAATGGGAAAATTTTTACTAGAGGGTAGGCCCTCAGTAGTCAGGTCAGGCCTGACCCTTTGCCCACTGGCTGAGAGAGACACAGAAATCAAGTCTTTAAAATTCTGGAATGAGTGTCATGATCACAGGCTCAAAAAGCAGATGGGACCTCATCTGCCTTTGAAAAATGAGATAGTCCACTCTAGTGAAATATGCAATATTAGCACACAGTGATGGGAACAAATGGTACCAGCACAAAGACCCACTTCACCGCAAGTTATTCTTATATATTTTCTTCTCTCAGTATCACTGGAGTTTGGGCAAAATATTTAAGTGGTCAGCATGCCACAGAAATTAAGTATGACACTACATTGTCTTATTGAGGTACATAATTACACAGTATCTGACTGAAATTTTAAGGGTTTGACCTAAGAGCACGCAATTCACATCTCCACAGTAAATCAAGAGACACAAGTGCCTCCACTGGAAATTATTGACCCATTTGCTTTAGACAGCAATTTTAGGATGGGGTATATCACCATATAAAACAACTGATATTATTTCCTATCTAGGGTTTAGGCAACCTAAGTAGACACTGAACATTTTTAAACTAGATTTTCTGATATTTCTGAAATAGCTCTGAAGTGTCTCCAGAAGGCACTTCAGGCAGGTTATTCTAGAAGATCCTGATATCTACATCTTTGACTGAGAGTTTAGGAACTCAAACAGAAGTTCCTAAGCAGAGGAAACAGAGTTCTTTCAGCTCTGTATTTAGTCCACCCATTTCTAATGGGCATTTATTTATGGGTGGAAAATGTTGATCCCCTCAGCTCAAATAGCATACTGAGCTCCCAGCTTCTTGATAAGCCCTCAATTTCTTACATTATGATACAGAAGTTTTGTGTTGCAGCAGCCCTCTTTTCAGAGGGTAGAAATGAGCCAAGATGAAGGCTTCTTGTTTATCCCAGCATGAAAAGGGTCCAGGTTTACTCCTTTTTACAGCTGAGCCATCCTGACTCCAACTATTCACTGACTCTGGCTGCAGCAAGCTCTTGCTGTAGGTTTCCCTTGCAGCCACTGACTGCTGGTTATTTCCTGACTATAAACCATGACTGCATGTATGAGTTTGCAGACTGTGACTGCAATTCCAACAACAGGCTCTAACTGCAGACCCAGACTGGCCTCACAGCAGTGAGGATCACTCCCCAGAACCCTTCTTCTTCATAATTCTCCCTCGCCAGCTAATCACTTCCTTTTATCAAACTCATGAAGATGGATTTATTGGATAAAGCTGTGACTCATCAGGGGCAAGGCTGTATTGGGTAATTAACACAGCTGTTACTTATCGGGGCAATGTTACCTGTATTACCTTCTACAGTTTTTGCACCACTGCTGTTCTAGATAATGCCTATCTTACCAAGTTAGGTTGATTTCAGATGCTCATTCATCTAACTGTAAATCTCCTCAGGGCACCAGGAAGGATATAGGTGCCTCTCTTCTCAGAACAGGCACATCTGAGCATTAGTGGGCAAGTTTGGTTTTACATTACTTGTAGGCAATCTTTTTCAGCAATAAGAACTCATTTTGAGAACACAAAGGAACAAAACAATATATTGAAATATGTCTCATCAGACAATTAAAACATTAGGTAAATTTTAAACCTATTGACAAAAAATATTGAAAAATGAAAATTTTCCTCCCTTATACTGCTTACCATCTGTCAATGACCTCAGGAAATTGATATGATACTAAATGTCTTGATTAACATAGTTATATCTGCAGAAATTAAAAAAAAATTCTTAATCAATCCAAGTGCAATGAAGTGAAAATAATATTTTAACAGAAATTGTCTCTGGTAATTTCTTAGTGACAAACTCTTTGAAAACCTGATTATTTAATCAGTGTTGTTATGATAACTCATAATGGTTAAAACTACCGTGACAGTAGCATCTTTTGTAGTCTCATACCATCACATTTCTTATATTATACAAATCAGACAAAGATTAAGAATAAATCATGATATAGGGTTCTCCAAATCAAGGCACTGACTGGAGCATCAGATATCATGAAAAAGGAAAGCTCCTGACTAAAATAAAATAAACCTGATAGAATAATCATGAATACTGTCTTATCTGTGCACAACTTTAAGAAACCCTGACTTTAGCAACAGATATGAAAAGCTATGCAAAGGCACAAAACTTTCTTCTACAAAGCAGGCAGAAATGATAGGACTTTTTGATGTGGTTTAGTGAGGATAATGGTACTCTGTTGACGGATGGACTCGGTAATGAACCTTAATAACTATGATTTTATTCTATGATTTTTATGACTTTTCTTATTTTTAAAGGTAGATTGCTTTCTGAACAAAGTTTATTTCTTTCTTGATTAAACAGTAAATAAACAAAACTACCAAGGTTTCACTCATTTTACTCTGTGTCTGGAAGAAGAGATGAACTGACAAATTGAGTAAATGAAGGAAGAAAAAAAATGCAGATACTGATATGTTTTTCTTAGAAAATTATTTCTTTTCTCTTTCTAAAGTTAGATTTTTGAAGAAGTCTAGATTTTGGACCATCTCCTAGCAATAATGGAAGAAAATATTTTTACCCAAAGCCATGCGTAAATAGAAAACAAGGACTCCTAACAAACTGTGGTTTACTGAAGCCGAATTAGTAATAACAAGCTTGAGAGGTCAACAATTACAGCTAATAACAATATATCATAGAATCATAGAAGGGTTTGTTGTGAAGTGATGATCCAAAGTGATGCAGGGTCCTCAGGCAGTGCAAAGGAGTCCTTCTTTATTGCAAAAACCAGGCTTTTTAAGCAATTAGCTGGTTATCAACTATATAGTTTTAAATCATAACCAACATAATTCAACCAACCACCATAGACCACGATGTGAACACACAGTGGTTACATAACTTGGTTTTCTACCCCTAATTCAGCTGAGTCACACTCCCATAGTCCTTTTCTGCTCAGCCAATGTAGCAGTCCCGAACCATGGTTTTACAAGGCTGCCTCTTTGTAAAGTTTTACCTATATGCAACAGTTTGTGTTGGCAAGGACCTTAAAGATCATCTAATTCCAAACCCCCAGCCTTGGACAGGTACATTCCACTAGACCAAGTTGCTCAAAGTCCCATCCAACCTAGCCTTGAACGTTTCTGGGGATGGGTGTTTGGGCAACCAGTTCCAGTGTCTCACTATCCTCCTAATAAAGGATTTCTTCTCAATATCTGAATTAAAACTACCATCTTTCAGCTCAAAGCCATTGTTCCTAATCCTGTCACTACATGCCCTTGTTAAAAGTCCCTCTCTGGCTTTTCTGTAGGCTTCCCTAGGTACCATAAGACCTCTATAAGGTTTGCCTGTAGCTTCTTCTTCTCCAGGCTGAACAACTCCAACTCTCCCTATCAGTCTTCATACAAGGGGTGCTTCAACCCTCAGATCATCTTCAAAACCCTCAGCCTGGACTCCTTCCAACAGGTCCATATCCTTATCTTAATCCATATACTAATGCACCCTTTACAGAAGGATATTGATTAAAGAAAACGTTAAGCATTTTTTGTCAAAGATTAAAAACTGGATTGTTGTTCCACAGTCCAGATTAATAGATCATACTTGGTGCTGTCTAAAACAGTAGAAAGTGTACTAAGAGAATACAGTTTTCAACACCTTTATACTGGGACAATGATATGATTCATGCATATATATATATATATAAATATATAAAATAGGTGAAGCATCTTTCAAAATCCTACATGGTTAATAGCTCTGTAAAGTGCACATGTTAATACCCTATCATTAGTGTTTTGTATACAATACTCATTTGGGTCTAAATCTCACTTTTTGGAAGTTTTCTGCATCTCTGTGTTGAAGAATTTATATCTTTCTCATTACAATATAATCTTTCAATCTTCAAGACTGTATGTCTAGGGTGACTTTAAATAGTAAGCTTGGTTGTTCCAAAATTCCTTGAAGCTGAATACTGTGGCACATTTGTGTCACACTCTCTCAGACATTAAAGATGTTTCTTCATCTCTCTGTAGAGACAAGGTGCTGCTTCTAAGCCACCCAATTACCTTGAAGAAACATGCACTGGTACCCCACATATTATTATGAGGCCTCACGTGTCACACATTAGAATAACAACTTTTCAAAGATGTTAAATGTGAGTATCAGGGCACTGTTGAAAGATACAGAGTGGGAAAATTGATAGGACAGTCTTACAAAGATAATCAACTTGCCATTGTTGTTTTTTGCCTATTATTTTACCCGGTAATGTTTTAGTAAATTGTTCCAATTTTGAAGACTGGCTCATCCAAATATTTTTGTAACTTCATGAACATGTTAAAGGTCCTCTGTGGGAATTCTGTGGGAAATATGTAGAATGACCTGCCCATAAGGAAGAAGGAAAACATCACAGCATGAGACAATGTGGAAGTTAGAATGAAATAATTTCACCTCTGTCTGTGAAACTTTAAAAGCGCTGCAATAGGAATTCTGTGTTCACAGAGTAATTTCACTTTTATGTTCAGACTCCAATTGCAGAATTCAGTTTTAGTATAGTTATCTAGTCAACAATTTATAAATTGGTTAAAATACTAAAAAAAAAAAATCAAGGCTGTTTCATTTACATGTTTTTCACTACCAACTTACATAAGAAAATCATCTCCCTTTAGGCTTCTGCTGGCTTGTACCTTCTAACAAGTGAAAGGGAAAATTTACAGTCAGCCAGCTACACGGACTCTTCAATGACATTACATGATGAGCTGACAAAGCTGTCACTAATCATTGGCCTTAACTATGAAGGAAATAGAGATGTGAAGATCCTGAGAGATTCACTACTTACTTCAGTTCTTCTTGTACCAACAGAATGAATCAGGTTTTGACATGTCATAGCACCTAAACTGCCAAATGCTTACAACAATTCAAACAACTTAAGTCCTTCTTTCCAAGGTTGGTTGGTTGCTCTGTGTATCAGAAGAATGAACAAGATACTGAATACTTCAAAACAAAATAAAAAAGCGAGAAAACCCCTTACACTTCAATTTAATTCAAACTAAAGATGTGGTTGAGCATGTTCCTAGTAGTCCACCAGACCACCAGAAGTAATTTTTGAGCAGAAATCAGTTAAAATCAGGAAGAGTGATTGACAGATTTACAACTCTAAATGCATTTCAGTGGAAAAGTAGGTCCTTAACTCTCATAATATCTAAACTTGGATAAAAATGTGATTTATATGATGAAAAATGTACTGCAAATGTAATATTTTTCCTCCTGGGTAAATGGCAGTATGGTAATCAGTGTGGCAATCACACAGTTATAGAACTAAAATGTTAAAAGCCTCGTGATTCATACAGCTTTTTCAGATAAACATTAACTCTCATACAGTAAACTTGGAATACATGCAAAAGAGCTAATGGTGCAGTCTATCATAATGAAAGGAATTTTTTAAAAAAATTAAGAAGTGCTTCCCAGGAACTGTAGTAGCCATAAGATGATGCAAACTGTACAGCTTTTTCATGAAGCTCAGTGGGGACATGCATGTGGTACTGCCATCTGCCACTTTGCACTAGAAATTTCATTATCTCTTCCTTTGAAGTAGTCTCCTCAGATTCTCCATTTCCTTTCTGTGAGTTTCTTATAATATCCTTTATTTCATTTATAGTTAGTAGCCACATACCAAAGCTTTAAATCCACTGTTCTAATTTAGCTGCTTTTCTTGGTTATTTATGCATTTGAAGAGAGCTTGTACTGCATTCTTCATTCAGACACTAACTTACCTTAGCCTCTGATTTTGCATGGGGGAAAAATGTTATAGATTGCCTTACCAATACTAGTCTCCTGCTTTTAAAACACTATCACTCTTATCTGTCTGTACACAAAAGGCTTGTATTTCCTATCATGCGTTGCTCAAAAGATTCTTTTCTCACCTATTTCAGTTCTCATTTGTGCAGTCTGCAATGAAAACAGAAAGAGATACAAGAGGCAAATTCATTTGTTTAAATTTATTCTGTCAGCTGATTGTGAATTACTGACATATTACATACTCAGTATTGTGAAAATAATTCCAATCACATGCTAGGTCTCTTCAATTATCCATAGAGAAAAAGTGAATTAATAGAAGCACTTGTTTCTTAAAAAGCTTTACACAGAAATGGAAAAGAAAAAAAGGAATAAGAAAAGGATTTACTGATGTAATGTCAATTCAGAAAAACTATTATACCCCTTTCAAAAAGACATTGAATTCACCTATAACCTGTAACGCACAACCCATCCAACATAACCCATAACCCTGAATTTGACAGGCAATTTTTTCACTATCATTTCAAGAAAAGTCCATAAATAGGATTTATAATTTCAGATGTGTACGTGTCTACACCTGAGCTAATCTCTCCAGGATCTTTTTATTGGCAATGGATTCAGAAAAAAGACACCCTGGGGCACTATTCATCTGGCCTACATTAGAAACCTACTATACACTCAGATGAATCATGTTCAAGAAACACTGAGTTTCAGTTCATTGATTAAAGAGATAGTAAAGGGTGCCTGACACAATAGTGGGTTTTATTAATCCTAGCCTTTATATAAAGAAAGGAGAAACCCAATCTGAAAAAAAATCTGTAAAAGTAATGCATGCTTTAGTATGCATCTATTTTGGGCGATTGGTCTTCTGAGTGATTGGTCAGAAGATCTTCATCAGGAATGAAGGGCAAGGAGGTCTATGGCTCATTTCCTGATTTTCTAGCTTCTTGAAAACAGATTTCCAAAGCTGGAGAGGACAAGGTCCTGAGTCTTTGATACTGTTTTAAGAAAGGGCTAGAGCAAATAAGGAGCAGGGAGCACTTGCAATCGAAACTGCTTAATGACTGTGAAATGTCCCAGGTCTGGATCCACTGAAATGAATGTCCAAAAGTGATCTGTCACTTCAGGAAATCTTTCTCTCTAACTCTTGCTTGTTATAGCAGTCTTGTCCTGTGCATTGATCTCTTTAGGAGAGGGTCTTGAAAAATGAAAAAAAAAAACCAACAAAAAAACCCCCTGCCATAATATCACCATGTAAATATGGAAGTCCTGCTAACTGTATTGGAAGTTCCACCTGAAGATGACTCTCAGATCTAATCTCTGCTCTCTATACAACATTGTAAAACAATAGACAGTCTTTGCTGTGTTAGAGTATCTGATTTGTATTTTAATTTAAATGCAGATTACTTCCTTTCAAGAGAAGAAAGTAAGAGAAGAAAGTTTCAGCAGACAGAAACTTAAAAAAAAAAAAAAAAAAAAAAAAAAAAAAAAAAAAAAGAAAAAGAGCAGGAATAAAAAAGAAATTACTATTTCTTTCCTTATGGGGAACCTTTTAATAACTCAGCTATAGTCAAGCACTTTGTGAAATATGGACCTTTCACACTCAGGATGAAAACCATAATCCTTAGTCCTTACTAGTGAGGTATATTAATAGTAGATTCAGCTTGACATGATGGTCATTAGGGCCCTCAGGAACTGTGCTATAAATGTCAGGAAATGTTGTCAGAGAGTTAAGGGCTTGTTTCATGTGGGCTGTGGTAACTGTATCTTGTATTCCGTCATGTTGTAGAGGTCCAAACACACATTAACTTGTCCATATGCAGTGAAGAAGAGATGAAATATACCTACTAATATATGTATTAACTGTATTAATGCCACATCGCTCTCAAATAATATTTGAGTACTTGTCCTAATAATTTTGCAAAAAAAAAATTATTAGGAAAAAACAAAAAACAAAATCCACATAGAAAACAGATGAAAAATAATTAGTTTGAAAGTCAACAATAAAGTACCAACAAAAAAAATAGCGTCCTTAAAGGAACATTTGAACTATTGATGGTGTTCCCAGACGCTTTCAGAAAAACATGCTCTTGGCTATTACATTTGCAATTCCACTGAGTTGCTGCAAGGAAATGTAGTATGTCGCCACTTTTCTGAACTTTAGTGTTGCAGCCTGTTGTGGGTCAATGCACTCACCCAGCCAATTCATTATAAAACCAGGCTAAAATTTATATTATGCAAATAAGCTTACTAACCCATGTTAAATTACAGCTATGCTATGGTGCACAATAAACCACTCTACAATGATTTGTTGTGGACTTTTTATTTATTTTCTGTTCTTATGATAAGCCTAAACTAAGCAGAAATAATTCACCATGTAAACACTTCAATGAAATTGAACTACTCATTTTCAAGAATCAAAACCTATTTTTCAGTACTGGAGGACAGTGTAGCTTTATTCAGAGTGGAAAAGTGAAGTCATATTACCTAAAGTCCTCAGATCAGCTGCATTTAAATTTCTCATCCTGGTTCTTTAAAACTACTTCTTGTAGTGCAATTGTGCAATTATATTGAATGCCCAAGTATCTTATATTAGAATGCAGATAGATTGATGTTGCTTAAAAGAGAAAGTATAGGGAAATTAATCTCTTACAGTGAAACGTTTTAAAACTAAAGAGGTATTGTAATCATTCTCTGAGTTAAACTGATCATAATCTAAGACAAACTTTTTTCAAATCAGAGAAGTCAGAAGGGTTTTTTAAAGGTCAGAATTTGTCTCAGAAACAGATTTTTGTTGGTTTGTGTGTCAAAAAAGCCTGACTATTAACATATCATACACTACTTTTGAAATATGCCAATAATCACATTGAATTTAAGTAATATTTTTCTTTGCAGAGGAAAGATGGACTGAAAGGAAGCTGAGACAAAAAAATTTCTGGTTTTTTTCCTGAAAAAGAAAGTAAGGAAGTATATGGGATCCAATACTGAGATCTATCCGATCTCAGCAGATTCTGAAGATTTTAGAATAAAAGAGTAAACTTTCCTTCTCCAATCTTTTTTTCTTACTTTTAGTTTTTAGAACTGTAGCCAATGCCATACATAGTCTTTTACTGCTCTTTTCTTCCCAGAACTTTCTGAAAATGCATCATAATGGTCTTAAAACCTATTTTTTTCAGAATTTCAAGGAAATATGTTTTCTGTGTGTACACTGCGGACCAAGTTATCTTAAACCTAGGATTGAGCCATTGGAAAAGAAAGCTGTTTACAGGCTTTTCTCACGTATTTGTGGTCATTATGGTTGCTATGTGACTTTGTTTTCTTACAGAGCAGTAAAATATATTGAACTACATGCTCTACTTAGACATGCTTATGTATAGAGGAAGAAAAATCAATATACACCATTGAAATGAAAATTAAGTGAAGACCAAATTCACTCAGTGTACCTAACTCATAGAAAGAGTTAAGACTTAGTAGAACAGTAAAAATAGTTTGACAATTTTTCCTTATAGAACAGGGTCCTGGTAATCTTGGTCCCTAGACAGATGGCAGGAAAATTTCAGTTGTACAATGAAAGCAATCAATCCTTCCAGAGTATTCATCATGTTAAAATGTCTAAAGGTGTTACATGATTGTGCTATAAAGCTGCTGAATGATTACAGGCTAAAATCAGTGTTTGAAAAGCAATAAGAAATAGGCATCACATTTTTGGTGAAAATGTCCAAGCCAAGTTGTAATTAGAACTTTTAATCAGGATTAAATAAGAAATATGGAAATAAAAATCTTTGTGAAAATATAGGATTTATCACCTTGAAAGTTAGGTAAGAATTATCTAATTCTTCCATCTAAACATCAGTGGAATTTTAGCCTAGTGATCTGGGCTCCCTGAACAGTGAGTGGAAAGGGACAGTCACTCCAGTGGTGGCATTTTATTTGTTGCAAGTTTGGATCTTGAAGACACACTACCTGATACTCACTCCTCATATCCTGTCATTAAGTTTCACGAGACAACTAGCTGAAAAATGTAACTTCCAGATAGTTAAAACCGTGTGACAAGTCCAACACTCAACCAAAGCAAAGAAATTTTTACTTTCTCATTAAAGGCTAGAAACTGTCTGTAAAGTTTTAGTAAACACTCATCAAAACCAGCCCATTTAATTTCCATTTTGCTTAAGAGACAGCTACGAACTTAACAAAACCTCTCTGTATGTCAAAACTGCAAAATTTCTTTGTTATCATAAAAACACAACTGAATATCTTTATTACTCTTTTTTTTTTAAGTTACAAAAAAAAAATAACGTACTAGGTCCTAAAATTACTCATCTTTTATAAATTCTGATTATTTTTTTTTTTCATTATTCTCCCTATACTTCTCTCCAGGTGAAAAAATAAAACTACTGGACATTTAAATTGCTTCTCCTAAATGACACTCCTAGATGCTGGTTCATTGTTCTGACAGCTGCAGCTGGGGGCTGTTGGTGCTTCAAGGGGTCTGGAGGGTGGTGAAGGGCAGTGGCATGGCACTGTTGGGTCCTGAGGAAAATCAGGAAGCTGCAGAGGGGCCCCTCACCCATGCAGGGAGCTGATCCAGTAGATGTGGTTATGGGGAGTGCCATGCACTCTGCAGGGTTTCTGCTGCTTGATCCACTGCATATTTTTAATATCTCCTGATGATAAGTGCACTGCGCACAATGTGGGCCTGGTAACTAAAATCATCATTCTCTCAGAACAGTTTTTGCCAGATTACATAGGTCAGAACCTCCCTGGCAGTCGGTCATCCTTATGCAGCCAGTGGTTAAGGGCCAGCAGCCTGTCACATGCTAATCACATAACTTCCCAGACACAGCTGAAAGTGTGTCTTTTCCTGTCACTTAGTCCCCACAGCACACAAATATTTTCTTTGTCCCTTTATTCTTTTGTTGGAGGGCAGCTCTAACCCACTGCCTGTGTATACAGCCTGACAGGGACTGGGAACACTCTGTGGTGTCTGAAGTTAGTAGTTGACACAAAGAGCAGATGTCTTAGACTAACAAACACACATCACACACTACAGCTCCGCCAGCAGTTAAATGAGGCCTTTATTTTTCCATGACAATAGGAGTCCTGGACCCTGCAGCTGCTGTATAAGATATGGTAAAAAGCATTGTAGTCCAAAAGCTAAGGATGTGAAGTAGATTCAGCCTCTTAAAATCTTATTTCTGCTGTTCTGTATACTTCAGTGGCCTGACTAGGTTTGAAAGGAAATAAAACAGAAAACAAAATCAGAAGGAAAAACAATTCTTCCTCCTCTGTCTGTACTCAGAGATATACCTCTGGCTAAACACAATTCAAAACAGTGGGGGTGTATGCACACTCACATCTGTATCATTAAGATGAGCTTTCCTGTGCCTTTTCTGAATGTGGCTGTGACAGTTGTGGTGCAGATAATAGTACTACAGGGGCTGTACAGCTTTTGCTCTGGGCTGCTTATGAATATCTCTGATGCCAACTGCTTCAAAGAAATATTCTTGGTATTACCATGCACTTTATCAACATGTGTTTCTAACAAAAGCTATCCTCATTAAAAAAAAGACAAATGTCTAATCCTTTGCTCTTCCTGTTTCCCATTGTTTCCAATGCTATAGAAGGACTCTCCAAAGTCTGCTCGTTTTCGAGGCATTTTTTTTTTAATATGTTCATCGCTCACAAGGAAACTGCTTTTAACTCCACATTTGAAACTTCGCTAGGAGAAACCATTGACAGTTATGCTGGCATGTTTAGCTTTAAAATGTTCAAAAGTTTTACAAGCTGGAATTAAAAGTGCAAGAGCCCCATATTACGGATGCTTTTTGTAGTAGTAGTGGTAGTATTAAGATGCTTAGGGATGGATTGTAGTCCCAGTGGACTCTGCAGGCATAAGTGAGGCTAGCTATAGTTACATTTTCTTGAAATGCAGATTATGATCTCCATTTTCTTCCTGGAGTGCAATAGACATTTTTTCAGCAGAAATAATAGCCCCTTTTTTCATGGCAAATTGAACGCAGAAGTCCAAAATGTGCATTATTTTGCTGAAGCTATACAATATGCTCTGAGGTTTCAGTTTCAGAGCAGTGACTGACCAGCTGTCCAGGGCATTTCCAGAAGGCTGTCCCACATAGGGGGATGCAGTTCTGAAAGTGACTGGATTGATGTGATGATCCAGGAAGCCAAAGAATGGGTGGATCAGGCTGGACAAACATCTCTATTACCGCAATTGTACATCCCTTTTCATCCACACACCTTTAAAGGTGAGAACCTTGTGGAAGAGGAGAACATAATTGACCCATTCAAATCCTGGTAGGAAGTAAACAAACAAACAAAGAGCCCCTGAGGGTTTTCCTGTCTACATAGAAAAGAAAGTAATGTGAGACAAATCTTACTTTCCTGGTGTTACAAATGTCATCTGGGAACATATTTATATGCAATTACAGGATAGCATCAATTCCAGTTAAGCAAAATGATATCAATATCTATATGTATCAGGAAACTACAGCAATTATTTTGCAAACCAGTCACTGCAAAATAGCTACATTATGAAATCCAGATACATTATTTTCACCACTGGAGGGCTCCCATATTTTTCCTTTAATTCCATAAGAATACACTAAGATTTGAGAAAAAAAAAAAAAAAGCCCAGAATAAATGAATTAAACAACGTGTATTTCCTTCTTTTAAATTAAGATATAGGCTCACAATAAGCATTTTTTACATGCTCAGTACACCTTTCTTTCAAAAATAAATATTATTTTGTTAACAACAACAATACCCTAAGATAACATATATCATAAAATAATTGCAGGATGTTGTACAAAGAAAAGTGGGATTATTTCTCATGCTTATATTGGGAGAAATCAGGAACATTGGGTGGTTTTGTGTAAGCTGCCTGCCAGGTCAGCAGCAGATCTCAGCTCAAGTCTCCTTGAGTTTGTTCCCTTTATGTTAGAATCATTAGGATGCCACAAAACAAACAGTGGAGTGCAATGCCTATTAGTCTGTGTTACCTGCACTGGCCTCATTACTGTAGAGGTCAGATGCTTTTAACAACTCCAGTGTATTTATCCTCAGAAAGCATTGCAGCACAAGGAGTTTTTGTCAATGCTAAGATATCCCAATCATCTTCCACACTCTAAACTGCCACTCCTATCACTGGACTACCTTTCCTCTTCCTAAGTGTGCTGCATTAAATGAATCTTCTCTGGTCTATTGCTAGCAGACTTTATTGCTATTTATAACAATTTAAGCAATGTTATCAGATAATCCAAAAACAGTTAAATGAAAAATGGTTGGACTTTTATATGCTGAATGTGATTGTTAGATAAGCCTTCACTTTAGATGATTAATCTGGTTATCTATTTAAATACTATGGCGTTTATCATTGTTATCAAAACCGTCTATATATTAGATTTTATTACTTATTTAGATATATCTTTCAGAGATTTGCCACCACCTGAAACTAAAATCAGCAAGCTGTTTAGTTTTTCCAGTACATGTCTTTAAGCACTTGCAGGTATCTGACCAGATGAGAACCTTTTAGAGCTCTGCCTTTTCTGATGTTTTAGCTTCTCTTGGTATTTAAATCAAAACAAAAGAAATATGCATCTACTTACAAACCTGAATCTCACAAGCATTTTAAGTGCTTGGATAACCAGAGAACAAATTTAATACATGACAGACCGGGAGATTCTGTAACATGAGGTCTGCCAACATTGCTGCACCGGGAATGTGCCAAGAAGACATAAGCTGTCACTAAAAATATAGCTCCTAACACCTTTGAAAATTATTTAGCCTATTTGAAGCAGATGAGAGTATTAGTGGAATGGTGGGAGGTAGATCTCTTCTAAATAAATTCTGGATGTTAAACAGACCCACAAGAATCCTTCTCTAAGAGCAGGGAATGTATCATACACAAAACTGCAACCTGAAGATCCTAAATAAAAACAGGAAAGCTGCTCAGTTGGACAGTGGCACTCCACACTAGTTTATTTTTGGATATAAGACTGTAATTAACTATAAGTAACAAGCATTTTTTGTGTGACAGAAGTTTGCTGCATTCTTATTTGTTTTAAGAAGCCATGAGAGAACACAGATACACAATATAGGTTTGTTTCTTTATTAGAGTGAGAAAACCAGGAATAGCAAAGCTATTTCACAGAAATCTCAACATACTATCAAAAACTTCTTTTACAATCCAAAAGTTTATGAAGAACAGCCTTGTTTAAGTTGAAATTAAAATCTCAATATAATCTATTCCTCTACAATTGCTAAAAAAAGACTAGCATTGAAATATTATCCAGCAGTGCAAGACAGGACAAAGAGTTTTTCTTTTTCCTAAATAAGGTGTCCTTATGAGAATGCTTATATTTTACTCAGTCTTCTGACTGTGCAAAATCTCTTATATGTTTAATAATTAGCATCTGATTAGAAGTCAGCTGTTTTAGTGACTTCCTCTCCTGCTTTTCTTTGCCAAGAGGAATTCTGTCTCAGGAGGGAGCCAGTAAGAAATTTGTTACCAGAAAATTCTCAGCATCACGTCCTTGTCATCTGAAGACAACCTTACCAAAAATTCCCCTAGAATGTCTGTTGTAGTCATAGTCTTCCTCAAGTACACTTAAAATTAATTTCTGTGACCAAGATTTTCACAACTAATTCACAGTTAACTTTTTTTCCTGCCATCCACTAACACCAGCCTCCTTTTCACTGTTCCTTTTAGCATCAGGTGTGGACAGAAAAGTCTCTTCTGACTCAGAACACTGCCCCCATAACAAATGTCAAGTACACTTTTAAAAGGCTTGTAGAGAGTTAGTAGTAAAGCACACTACACCACCCACCTTTAGAAAAAATATATATTGCCAATTGTATCTTCAGATAATTCAAATATATCCAGTACAAAGTTAAAACTACCCTTATGTATCAATGGAAATTTGAGTCATTTATGTTAAGATATTATTTTACCTACAAATTGGTTTATGTTACATTTTGGATAAGTAATTACCACATATATTTTTTAACTCTCTTTCGGAGAACTGCTTGATATTTTTCATTTCTTTTTACTGAGGTCATGGCATTTCTTATGAGCTTGCTACTATCATATTTTGTCAGTCTTATTGCATTTTTATTTGAGTTCTAAGAGGACAATCTTTCTGCTTACCACCTTCTCTTACAGTTACAGGAAAATCCAACACATCTACAGCTGAGTGTTAGCAAATATTTATGGCCAAAATATTATTTTTTACAGAAAACGTATGTTGTGTGTATTTCCTCGTGTCCTTTTTAACTCTAGATTCCATTGTGTTAAAAATAAGGAGAAAGAAGAGATGCACAGTCTGAGAATGTTTTGGGTCTGGCCAAAAGCATACAAGCAGTGTGATAGAGGCTTTATTTCTCCTACTTAGTACTTAGCTATTGCTCTAAGAATCAGCAAATAACATGGAAAGGATTTGGAAATCTGCTTCACAAAGGCTAAGAATTCTTCAACAAAATGCTATTTCACAAGGAGATAGGTACCAGTGACTACATGAGGTCTGTCAGAGGGATGAATAAGGTCTGGGTTCTGACTATTTTGGGAATCAGAGGACAATTCAGTTAAGGCCAAAATTCAGAATAATGAATATTGAATCATGGTTGTAATTATTAAAATGTTTGCATTTATGCTTTCACGGACAGACTTTTTATAATGTATTTACTTCAGCATTTTTGTTCATTTTAGTCATCTGTTTTTCTCATATGACAATTTGCTTCCTACATTTCTGAGATTTCTTTTCCCTTTTTTCTTTGATTTGGATTTTCATCATTGTATCTGGTTATTGATTCAAGGACCACAAGGAGCACTATCTGAGATATTTTAGCTTAAACCTTCTCATTTGCAGGCACTATTTTATTTCTTTTTATACAAGTTCCTTCTATTTTTAAAGAAAATTCTACAGCAACTTATATATTATGTAAATTAAGTAGAACAATAGATTAATTGTACTTCAAAAAAAGAGAAAAAAATGAGAAAGCAGTGATATTAGCCATTGAGGGTAAGTCTTACCAGATGAAGAAATATGCCTTCATTAATTTATCCTTAATAGAAATGGACCTGACCCTTCTTTCATAAATTTAATACCAAAACCATTGGATCCTGGTCTTGACATGCTTATTTGAACCCTTGTGCTCTTTTTGACCAGTCAATTCTTAGTTCTCATCCCAAACTCAGTATTACTAAGTTTGCTTGAATTTCTGTATGTTAGTTATCAACACAGTATGCAGAGCTTTGCATATGTTACCCATTGGGATTCTTTTCAGAAATGATCTTTTTAACTTTACAAACAGGGGTATTTTTAGTACCTTAACACAGTCTGTTCTAATATACTTTTTATTGATAGCTACCAGAAAGAGAAGAAGATGATAATTGATACTGAAAAAAACTGAACAACTCAAACACAATATCTTAGATTGTTCTAAATCAGTTATGAAAATATTAGATAGATATCTTCATAGATTCCCTGTTTGGAATTACTACCCAATGTGATCTAGATAAATATTTGTCCTTGTTAGAGAGAGCCCAAGCTGATAACAATTGATAAGTGTGTCCTGCTTGAGCGTTAGAGTAGATTAACATTTTGTCCTAATTTACTAATTGGTTTCTCCACAATCTCATTAGGACGATTTGCTGTGTTTTGTTGTTGCTATTAGACAAGTCAATAATAGTGCAAGTACTAAATCATAATACCGATATTGTCATGGATATTTTAAAACTTCAGGTTAAAGGAAGACTGTGAATTATGGAAATGTGGACTCAGGTCTGATTCTTTCTTACGTCACAGAGGCAAGGCAGCCTGGCATTTCAAGGTAAAATTTTAACAAATTAATTTGTTCATTTCTTTGAAGGAGAAGGAGGACTTGCCAATATTGTACCTCCTTTTTTTAGCATTTTTTTTTTGTATTTTGACAAAAATACAGAATGTAATAATGAAATAAAGCTCAGTTTTAGGATATCTTATGAGTTCAGTTAGGTCATAAGGTAAAAAACTTCAATATCTTTGTTTAGTGTCTGAACATGCATAAGGTATATCTGAAACCAGCTTTAAAATTTATTCATATTAGTATCTTGCCAGTACCCAGAAATAAAGCATGGAAAAGAATACTCACAACTAGTTATGGAGAGGTAATAGGGGCAAAACCTCCCAGCATTCAGGTTTGCCAAAATGCTTGGATTATCTGACTTGTTTAGTGTTTCTTCTAGAAAAGGAAATTTCTATTTGGTATAACAAGATTTATGGAGGTAAGCACTCTTTACCAGATAAAATTACATGTTTAAAGTTACATTATATCATAAAAAGAGAGAAAAAATACTATAGAAAGTGAAGCAATGGATGAGCATCACTGAGATGGGTGATGTGAACCTTCTGTGTTCTATACTAGACCTACAAGAAAATGTAAAACTTATGAGAACATTAAGAATTGCACCCTCTAAACTTCCATGAGGAAATGAGTGGAAATTGTTGTTACATCAAAAGTTCAGATGTATAGAATAAAATTATGGGTTATTTTACAGAAATGTTTCATTCATACATTGGATGAACTTTATTGTGAATATATTTTTTAATTTTTCTTTTATCTCATAGAAACTATTTATTAGACAAAACCATAGCTCTATCAGGAACATATTCAGTTTTAACAGTCCTCCAAACCAAAAAAAACCCCAAATACCCTCAGATCAGGAAAAAGGATTTACAACATCAAAGGATGTTATTGATATTTTAAAACCAGAAATTTCAATGTACTGTTACACAAAGGATCCCCATTCTGAAATTCTGTTTAACTTAGAAAAAACCTTTAAAAATAAGATATAACCTTCAAAATGCAATGTTTCAATATTAAGAAATGAATAAAAAAGTAAGTTTATCTCACTATTTTTTCTCTATGTTGCCTCTTGTTTTTTTAAAGAGAGATAGAGATATTCCTAGATTCTTAGTTTATATCCCAAACTGATATAGAAAAAACTCACCTTCAAAATCTGTCACAGGACAGAATATTCACACAGCTCTAGTTTTGCATGCCATCTGTTTTCTTTTTCTGTTTCAGCATAGGGCAACCTATTTTTGATGGTGCACAGTTGTACTTCTGTCTAGAGATGACTTTGCTGTCTGAACTAGTACTAGTTTAGGCCAGTTGAGAAATTTTTAACTTCTAAAATACAAAGAAGTCAATAGAATATGTTCTAACAAAAAAGGAAAAGAGATTTTTTTTTTTGCTACTGTGTGGCTTGGTTGCGAACTCCCTCCAGTGTACTCCCACCCTATAATTATTCACCTGTTTTTGAGTATTTTTCATTTGCTTCATTATGTTTCTTAATTCCAAAAATCACTGTGAATCTGATTTACATTAAGTCTTTGGATAGAACTTGTCATCATTGCTTAGAGGTTTTCCAGTTACATTCTATGTGGGAAGAGAAATACTTTGTGTAATTTAAAAACAAGACACAAAGACCTCAAATCTACTAACAAAAAGTAGTAAGGTAGACTCAAGATACTGAGAGGGCAAGAAAAAAAATTTGAGTGTTTTTAATTTTTTTTTTAATCCACAAAGTTGATTATATAACATAAAAATCTTTCACCTCTGAAAAGTCAACATGTACCTGTAAGACCCAGTTTAAACAGGAGTGGGCTTTGAATCATATGAAAGTATTCAGAGACTATCTAGAGAATAAGGCAGCTGTTGCTGCTACCCTGGTGGAGGAACTGAACCTAGCTCTCTGCACACTCCTCTTGGTAAGAATAAAACAATTATTTCAACTTGGCCCTAAAGGAAGGCTGCAATAAACATGTAGGAAATAACAGCCCCTTCCCTTACTACCTCTCCCCCCCCCAAAAAAAAAAAAAACCCCCCCCCCCCCCAAAAAAAAAAAAAAGAAAAAATGGCCACCTGTAAAGAATGCACAAAATGAGCCAAAAGTCATCAGACTTTTTTTTAATTTTAACTGTATAAAAAAGAGACTTGCATATATGCACTCACCAAAAGCAAATTGTGCCACTCTGGTCTCTCATCAGCTGATCAGCATGCAGCAAATCACTCTTCTGCTCTAAACCCTTCCAACGCCCTCAAAAAACTCTGGTTAACTTGCATTTGTAATATATGCATGCATTACAACTTCATAACTGATATGGGACTAAAAATGGACAGTTAGATAATTAATACAATCCCATACTGATGAAAAATATGGGATGTAAAACAAGAACTTGAGATGTCAGCTGTAAATGTCTTATACAGCTAACACACAATGTTGAGTATATTTAGAAACCTCATAGTAATAGATAATGAAAATTCACTTGAGCCAAATGACTGCTTTAAACACATATCTGGAAATGCAGGACACTGTCTAAAGTATTCAGCATGATAACCATTGTATTTAACACAGAAATACTATCAACTGTTTCACAAGATATGGATACTTACAGTAATAAAAGTGATTATCCTAACTAAAGTAATATGCAGTTGATTTATAATGGGAGAAGTATTTATTATGGAATCATTAGTGATATGCTAAAGCTATTTACTTTATTTCTAGGACTTGTCTTTGTACAAAATATTCATACAATGGGCATGAATTTGATATCTGTATGCAATAGGGTATAGTTACTGTGGCAAATACATCAGAAAAAGTGTATTTTTATTTATTATGTCCATAAAATTTCATAGACAAAAACAAAGCAATAAAATCATTTTATCATGGTATTGTAAGCAATATGGCTGTGGGGAAAGGTGAGAGTAAGTGAAATGAATTGGTGCTTAGGATAATGAAAGTGAGGGACTAATGGGACCCAAAGGACTCAAGTGAAATACAGCCAGATTCCTAGTAAGTTTCCTCTAACTCCTCAGAGAGTAATTCTGCTTGGATTTGACCAATAAACTACAACAGCCACTCATTTCTAATCCCAGGCTTTTTATAAGCAGTTTGCTCAGTCACACTGAATAGTGTAAGAGGAAAGCAGCAGAAGGTGAGTAGCTCTGCAAGGTCTGATGGAAAATAATTAAATAGTTCCACAAAAAGTGAAGGGTTTGTGCTTAGAACCATGGAAAGATGTTACCTTCCTTTCAGAGTACGAAGAGGGAATTAAATGGATTTATGAGGAATGCTGGAGGAGAAATAAAGTGAGTCCTCCCTCTCTCCTCCCTCTCTTCCTGCACCCCGCTTTGTCTCCTTTTCCCACCACCTTCCTCCCCCCACCACCTACCTGCCTGAGACATTTTCCTCCAGACACAGTGAAGCTGCATATGAGTTCATGCTCTTCTTTTCTTTACAGGGCCCCCTTTCTTCAGTGATGAAAAAAGAATTCTCAGTGTTACAGGTTTGTGACCTGTGATGAGAAATCAATTATACGAGTAATTTTGAAAGGCACCTAAGTTCACAAAAAATATATATATTTTTATCTTCTTTTATTTTTTTTACCAAAAAGATTTGGGCAGTCATGTCCAGGCAGAACTTAAAATTAAAAGAAGTCACATTAGAATCCTTTTTAAAATATTTTCTTCTGAAAATCAGCCGTATAGGTCCTGGGGTTTGACTGTTTGCTTTGGTTAAGTATCACTGTATTCTTAACAAACTTTTTCTCAATCACTCAACCTTTTCAGTTTCACCCACCACTGCCTTTTTGCATTTAGACTAAATAAGTAAGGTACAATAATCACTGGTAGGTGCAAACCTATCTGACCTGCTAAGAATTTCTCACCCATACTCTCTGTGAGACTTTTTCTTTCTCCTTTGGTTAAACATACACAAACAATGGACAGGTTCACATCTCATTTAGTCCATAGGAAGTGCATGATCCCGAATCAGGAGTCACTACCAGAGCTCTCAGAGTCTACCTGTAGCCCCTGTTGGACTCAGAGAGCTGCATTAGATGAACCTAACTTTGTTAGGATCAAATTCAAATTGGGATCATGTTCTTCCAAACCACCCAACATTTTGGGATCCTTCAGGGAAAAAGGATAAATGCGAGATATTACTAAGCACTGCTAATTAAGACTACTACCAGTGTAGCAGATTAATACCTAGAGTGTAAAAAATAAGCTAGCAAAGGAACAAGTCTATATGATGAGATAAATGAAAAGTAATAGACATCAATGTCTTTCACATTTAACACAATAAGAATCTGTTCTCCTAACTTAGTTCATCCTAAAGTGGAAAAATATTATGTAGTTCTTTGCTAAAATATCACCGTAGATCTGAATCTGAGCTTAAAGGTTATTCCTGGAGGTTCAAAATATTAATATTTATTATTCTGTCACTCTCCCTTTCTCTTTAAGAAGGAATTCAAGTACTAAGCTAGAATTGGCTAAGCAAGCTATTACTTGCAGGTATGCAGCTTATCATTAAATGAAACCTCTAAAATGCTGTGTATTGGTGTTCTGATCTAAAATTAGACCTCTCTGCTATTATTGCAATAGCTCAAAAATCGAATAAACAAGCCATCATTTTGACATTATACAAAAATTATATTGGGGGAAATCATATGAAAATTAATATTAAGTATGAAAAAATGAAATATGATCAACAGTCACCTGGCACAAAACATAAAAAATAGCTTTTGTAAGCACAAATTACAAAGATAAACCAGCCAGTGAAACTTTGAATAAATCACTTTTTATCCACTTGTTGTGACATACAACCATGGACATTGACAACTTCAGAACACCAGGTCCCCATGAAAAATATCTTTTTCAGAGGTGGCCTGTGCCTTAAATCAGATACTGTGGGAAGACTACCTATAATTTTCTTTTGATTTCCACCCCTGGGCCAGCTTAATAAGATTCAATCCAAACACCAGTTTCAGTTTCTGATGTGAGCAGATGGCAAAAAGCAGGGACCAGAGCAATTACAGGATAGTACACAGAAAACAGAGAACCAAAAAGATGATAAAGGAAATCTGGACCTTTTTTTTTATTATCTGCTATTAAAGCAGGGCACCTTTCTGGCAAAAGGGAAAGATTATCTCAAGGTTATTTATTCATTTACCAGCAATCAACAAGGTTCAGATAGTTGAAATCCCCAGTACCCTGAGAGTCAGTAAGAGGCCTCATGCATATGTTCTACTTTATGTTGCTCATCTGCAAAACAATGAGGCTTGTAATGATGTGAAAGGTTTAATGGACTCTCTCCTGGTTTGTCCTCTATCCAAGCTCATTGTTATTTGTGTAATGCAATCTTCTTTAGAGTGTGGTTCCCGCAGGGAGATGAGCAGGCAAGGACTGGGCTGTGGGTGGCAGTTCATGTCAGGGATCAAGGATCATCCTGTTAATCGTTTTACATTTAGAATCCCCTAATAGTCTGGTTCTAAAGATTAGCTTGCTAACACCTAGAGCTGGTTTTGGTTATTTTGCTCCCAAAAATATTCCTTTAAGTATAACCACTTGAAAATTAGTTAAATACAGATCAGAAAGTATTATCAGTCAGTTAATTAAGATCTATTATTTTATTATTATCTAGATTCAGGGAAGCTAAGGCAATGATGAAGGTATTTAGTGCTTTAGCATGCCATTATGTGGTAACAACAACAACAACAACAGAATAATCAAGAAATACAGTACACATCTTTGACAAAGCTATACTGGAGAGGTGATATTTTGATGCACTGATTAAGACACATCTTCTCTTAAAATTTGAGGCTTACCTGAATATTTGCTTAAAAATTAATAGGAAACAGGGGTTCAAACCCCATAGGCATCCTTTGGAAATTTGAATCTGAATATTTAATATTAACCATTTGAGAACACCTTTAATCTTCTTTTCATTCTTAAAAAAAGTGCAAAGGAAATCAAATTTAAATAAAATCATCCCTATAGTCTTTTCTTTGCATCTTCATTTCTCTGTGGAAAAAATATTTAGCTATCATGAGCCTCCAGTAAGTATTTTAAAATAAATTTAAATGTATCAAATGTTTTTTCACATACCACTGGCTTTGTCACACTTGCTTTTAAACCCACTTGTAGACCTAAAATTAAAGACCAAGTTAGTGTCATCAAGTAAAATCATGAAGCTGTGATATTTCCCTTGGGAAATCTGTCACTTCCTAGAAAATTGTTTCAGATCAGGGTGGAGAAAACAAAACTGTTATCAGGAAGGAACAGCTCACCAAAAAATAGACACTGAACAAGATTAATATGAATCGTAGATTCCCAGAGTGGAAGGCCAGCAGGGTCAATGCTTCACCTTCTTTGACCCTCGTCAAACCATGGGACATTGCATTTCATTAACTTCACCTTGTATGCAGCCCAGCCACTTGTGTGGGACTGCAGCAAAACTTGTGCTTAGCTGAAGCACATCATTGGGAGTTCAGGCAACTTTGAAATGAAGGCATCACAGGAAGAGGAATCCAATAAATTTCTTTCAAGCACTTTCAATCTTTTTTTAATGATAACTACTTCTCTTTATGTGAGAAAACGTGTCATTTCTCTTTTGAATGTGTCAAATAGCTGCTGTTATGCCCTTTGCTCCTATTATTTTATGAAAATGCCATTATCATAGCTCTTAGACTGATTTAGGTTGGAAAGGAACCAGGAGGTCATCTCATCCAAACCTCAACTCACAGAAGGAACAAAATCAATAACAAATCAATCCTTTTTTATCTTTTCTTTTCTTTTTTCTTCTTTTTTTTTTTTTTTTTTTTTTTAAGGAAAAGCACTATGTAATGTCATTTCCTGTTCTCTCTTTGTAGAGGAGTCAGGAGGACAATGTCTCATAAATTTAATTCTATCAACATTTTTTAAAAAGTGAGATGCCAAAACTGCAAAAAAACTGTAGTACACATCCTATTAGTGTTATACATATTACAAAATGTCATTATTCTTTTTTTGCTACATCTCCACTCAAGAAGCTTTCATGCATTTAATTTATATTGTGCCATTAAAAACATTTCTGAACACTGATTTACAATAAGTATTTTCTTTTTTTACGGACAAATTTTTTGCATATGTGCAATTTTCCATGTGTGCTGTACAATCATTTTCTTGCAATGGTATTTCTCTTACAAAAAAAAAGTACACAGGTCTAGATCTATGGGTTTGTTTGACTTGTGATGCAGATATTTTAAAATTATCCTTTTGCCATCATGATGGCAATTGTGCAGTTATAGATTTCATTCATGGGGAATTTATGTTAACTCTCATAAAAACTTATCCAGAATTTCATATACATATATTTTTATTTCTCTTGTGCCCTGTCTCCAGATTGTTTCCCTAGATATCATAATTTGATTTTCTCCTTTTGATCTATACCAAACCACTGTACAAAAAACATCCACAAACACTATTTCAAAAACACTATATTCACTGTTTCTGCACCTTCAGGCAGATAAACACTTGTAGATCTGCCTCTGTTCTAAAGATTTAACCTTTTCTGCTTGATTAAAAATTTTGTCTCTCTTCCCTAACTACTGGTCTGATTTTTTAATAACACAAGATGAAGGTGGAAAAAATTAACGTGAGGTCTGGATTTTTTAGTTGTTTGTTGTGGTGAGATTTTTTTCTCTCCCAGTTCATTACTCTTCCTCTTTTTAAATTTTCTCTAAATCTCATCACCCTGTCCCCCATCACTAAAAGACTTAATCATGTGAGTATAAAAACTGAATGATGTAAGTGACTCCATCATCTTTTTGTGCCACCATAGGACATGCAATGAACACACACACACTGCCAGGTCAGGAAAGGAAGAAGAAGAAGAAAGAAATTTATTTGTTACTTCAGTTTATATAGATTTTAGACAATGACCATGGATTGGAGGATGAGGTTTCCACCTCTCCAACCACACTGGTCAAACTAGAAGTCCATCACATTTCTCTTCTTCAAGAGGAAAATGTCAACAACAGGAGAATATTAGATAAACATTATTTTGTTTACATGAAAATGTCTGAGAAACACATTACAAAAATGTAAGCTATCAGAAGGCTAAAATGAACAAGGTGATATTTTTGTATTGTCGGATTCTAGCCACAGGAAACTTTCAGTACATCTAATTTCTATCACAGGTATATCCACATACAGACATACCCTAATAAAGTTTTCATTCAGGTCCTTGCCATATTCAAAATTCTTCAGCCAAATATCATTTTCATAGCTCATTGCTTTGGTAATGACAGCCTTCTATGTGCATCTCTCTATCCATTCTACTTCTATCACACCAAATTGAGATTACTTATTTTTACATCCAAGGCTCTTTGGAGCCCCTAATCTGCTCAGGCTTTCTTGTTTGCTACTGAAGTGTCAGATCCCATCTCTGCTTGATATTCCTATATGTTCTAGAAAATACATTTGTACACAGTTCTGCGGCAATACTTTCTGCTTAGAGCTTCCTAAACATCATTTGGCTGTGCTTCTACAGGTTCATCCTCATTAATTCTTTTTGCTGCCTGCAGAAATTTCCTCAGCTGTGAATCCCCTTTCTCCCACACTGATCAGAATTATCTCCCTTTTCTTTCAGTACACTTTCCCTCTCTCTCTCTCTCTCCCAGCCTGCAGGTACCTCATGGTTTTTTACTAGACTAAGACAGTTGATTTACTCAAACAGGAACGGAGTTTGTGACAAAAATCAAAGATTAACCTAAAGGTCAAAAGTCTCATTTAAAACCCTGAAACACTTTGTGTTTTCTGTTTATTTATTTGTTTCCTGAGTGGGTTTGAGTTTTTAGAGAAACAGAAAATGTCACCAGACTTTGTACTTCATGGAATTAAGAAATGTACAGATGTGGGAAATAGAAGATAGATGTTCAAGGAAATAAAAGAGAACAAATTACTTCATTATATGCTGGTGTTTTTTAGATGAACAGAGATTAAAATTTCTCATTTAATGCAAGCTCTTTTTCTAATAAATATCTACTGGAGGAAAATGTCAAAATATTTCATACTTAGTTTTTTTCTCCTCTTTTTTACTTTTGTTTTCTCAAAAAGGTGCAAAAAGAAATGAAAGTATCACTAGGAAGAATGGGAACAGAAACTGAAATACCATCAGAACTCCTCACAATTTTCTTTTTTTGCTGTTGTTGCAAAACAGAAAATTAAGGAAGAGCTTCTGCCAAATTAATATTAACTCTTCCCTTTCTGATTAAACATTTTCAAACAGAAAATATTGGCCTGCCTGGTGCATTTGTATTTGTATCTATGACAATTTGAATGGCTTGAAAGTTCCTAATTGTGCAACTGTTATTTTATATTACTGCACAATCTTGTCTTAGGTCTCCACTCCATTTCATTGCTAGCTGTGTACATGCTGCCAAAATTTGAATGAGTCATCAGCCTATACCATTATTGTCTGTATTTACAATTAGCAACACCTGTCTCACCTTTGCTTCCCAATCCTGTGAATGTACCAAAACACTTTTAAAATAATTTAATGTATTCAGTAGGAAATACACAACAGCTTCTCCTTATTTCCCATCACCAAGACCACTAGCAACTAAAACGCTGAGCTCACTTTTGACACAAAAAGTAAAATATCATTTCTTTTTGATATTTGAAAAGACCGGAAATGAATCATTGAAATAGGAAATTAACCAAAGAGATTTCCAGTAAAGAAATACAGAAACGTCTATATCAATATGCAACACAACATGAGGCTCTTAAAATAGTAGACACAAGTCTGTTTATATACATTCTGGAGAGAAGCATGTTCAAACTGAAGTAAGCCTTAAATCAGATTCAATAGTTTCAGATATTTATTATGATTAGATGAAAAATACCTTTTTAGAAGGGACTGCAAACTTTTGATTTTCTTAATTGAGCAAAACTAAAACTCAGAGGGAACATGACTACAGTCAATAAACATATCAGGATAAAAGCAGACAAAGAAAAGTGAAGGGATATTTGAGCTAAAAGCTAATGTGTAAATAAGAATAAACAAGTTCAAAAGGTTCATGCATAAATTTTGCATGAAAATTAGGAAACTCTTTCTAACCTCGGAAGAATAAAGAACTTTTTAGACTGACCAGAGAGAAGTAGAGCAGTTCTCAGAAGTTCCAGGATAGAGTAAATAAAAGAACTTTTTTATTACACATTTGATCATGGCAGAGACATTTAAACAGCAAAACCCTAGTTTCCCACAAATCTGTAATTTCAGACCATCTCCCACACTAGAAATGTCACTTTCACATCCCTAGAAAATATCATGTACCATATTGTATCATATCTTTTATCACAGAATGCCTTGGGTGGGGTTGGAAGGAAGTTTAATGATTCTCTAGTTCTAACAACCCCTGCCATGACCAGAAACACCTTCCAGTAGACCAGACTTTTCAGAGCCCCATCCAACCTGGTCTTGCTTCCAGGGACGCAGCATCTACTGCTTCTCTGGGAAACCTGTTCCATTGCCTCACCACTGACACCATAAATTGTCCCAGGGTTAATTTAGGGTCTTCTGTAATCCACAGGGTACAAAACCAGTAGTAAATTTATATGTAACCATTTTGTAGGGCTGCTCAAGCTGAATTTGTCTTTGTTGCACCCATTAATGAAAATAGATCAAAAGAAGCCTCTGAACAAGAAGCCAACTCTAAAGTACATAAGAGCTACCAGCTGCAGAGCTTGCTTTTGCTCTAGTTGCCCTATAAACTTTTCTGTGAATTCTTAATGTACTTCTGCATATATATAAAGCAGAAAATTTCTAATCATAAGTATTTAGTTTTTTACAATTCCTATGTACAAGGGTGTATATATGTTCATTTATATGTGTATGTATTTATGTACATACATATAAAAACACAACTATAGATACACATGTATATATAGGTATAAATATACAAATACATATCCATAAGCCACCACATAATACCTCTAATGGAGAGATAAATAACACGATGTTTACTGGAAGGCTGTGAGTGGCTTTGAAGACTTTTAGTGAAACACTTCAACATTTTTCTAACGTAATATTTTGAAAGGGCCCAGGGTCAATACAAATGTAATATACGGAGGCTAAAAGAAAATTTGACAGAAAATTTGTCCAAAGAGCACAGTAAGGTGGCATGTAAAAACAATAATGGGCCATTATGCTGTCTTATTAGAGAAATTAAAACATTGCACACGCTGCCTGACTCACAGTGCTTGGCTTTTTTACTGAACAACTTGAATCTTGTGTTTTCCACTCAAGAAGTGATTTTTAAAGTATAGTTTCCTTTTCAATTCTAAATATTTAATAATATCAGATGTGGCAAACTTGTTTGGGAAGTTCAAAAGGCAGAGAACCATTGGATGCCCACAAATACTCTTTGGTTAGGCAAGCACTAAATTTTGTATGCAAACAGGCTAAATGGAGTCTTTTCAGGTGCAAACAGTGGTGATTCATCCTCTGCATATGTGCAGAAAACTTCATATTTTGAAAAGCTATATAGATACAGCAGTATAAAAACCACAGCATATATGAAGTTAACATACAGAGGATCTATATACTACACAACTTTTCTGATTAGAAATGGACCTGCAACATTGAATTCAGTTAGAAGGATGTACCTACCTGGAAGTTTTGCAGCAGGTCACCAGTAAATTTCCCCAGCATTCTTTCCTCAGGAAGGTGTAAATTCCCTCCCATCATGTAATTTATGTTAAAATGTACTTTACTAGCCAAAGTTCCTGATACATTGGTATGGTTACTTTTTCTTTTACAAAGAAACTAGAAAAAATGAGTCTTTGAAGACACGATTATACTTAGAAGCATTTATCATGCAGTCTACCTATAAAACTATGTCTCCAGTTCGTTTTATTTTAACGATTTTTGGTTGGAACTCTAAGTATTTAGTTGCAAAAAGAAAAAAAGAAAAAAAAAACTGCAAACAAACAGCAAAACTCTACATTCAAATTTGTTACAGTGTGAACATTCAGAATCTCTCTCATCAAAGCCACCTAAGTACACTTTCCTGTGGGTATATATGGAAGGCATCTGTCTGAATTTATCCTATTGAAGGAGACTGGTACACAAACTGCATTTATTTTATAGAAGAGGGTGAAGAGAGCAAATATAATTTTCCCAGATGTGTTTGGAAACACTAAACAAATTAATTGGGTTAGGTTTCTTACTTGGGATAAAGAGAGAGGATAGTACAGAAGACAAGGATATGACTCATTCATTAAACGCTTTATTTCTAAGACTTCCATGACATTTATTGTGCTAGCATCTAGCAGGCTTGTGAAATGCTGGGAATATTTAATGTGCATTCTGCTCCTGTGAGTTACAGATTTACCACATCCTTTGTGCTGATGCAAGTCTGAAGCCCAGAGTCAATGAACCAAAGTTATCCAAGTCTGGGAACTTGAATCCAAGTGCCTTGAATCAAGCATAGCTGAAATAATAACCTCTTTTCCAATTTCCTCTTCAGCAGTACTTTATAGCTAAACATGTATATATGAAAGAACTAAATTGTTAGAAGACCAGACAGAACATGGACATTATAGCACAAGTATGTTTACAGGGACTGTTACAAATTAGCTTATTCTTTTCTGGACTGGTACATTTAATCTGATTCATTCCTAAAGTTCTCTAAACCTTTTAAAGGTATTCTGTATCAATAATCTCTCTTTTTTTGTTTCTTTTTGTTTTTTCTTTTTTTCTGAAGCATTGTCCAAATTGTTTCTTTCTTTGAGGCAAATATATGTATTCATTTATATATGTGATTCTTGTTTTCCTCACTGAGGCAAGCTGTCCCCAGTCGTCCTTTTTGTTCATATGTGGTTGTATAGCTGCATTGACTAATGAAGTCTATATGATAGTTTTGGTTGTTGGTTGTTTAGGGAGGGTTTTGTTTGGGGTTTTTTGTTGTTTTGCTTTGTTTTGTGTGTTTTGGAGGTTTTTTTGTTTTTTTGAGAAACAAGTCAGAAAAGGCAAAATAGGAAGAGGAACTTCTCCATGTAGAAGAATTGGCACAAAATCCACTTATTTTCTCTTTTACTACCCTATGCCAGTCCTCTCTGTTCAGGGACATATTTTGATTTAATGGATAAAGCTCAGAGTATGGGCAATGGTCCACAGTTATTCCTGGGACTTTGTGAAATTATCTGTGAAAAAGAAAACACAAACCTGCTTAGTGTCTACTCTATAATCTCTCCCTGGATCCTAAATTGAGTTTAAATTGGCTAAACTTGACTATTTGTACCTCCTTATGCTTGCATTTACCTGTAATTACCACCCAATGGAGACACAGGTGAGTCTTCCCCTGAATCCTTTCAATGATTGCAACTTTTAAGACAGACCACTAACACAGAAAAACAAAAAAGGTACTAATTTTGTAACTTGCAGAGCCTAAAATGTTTGTTGAGGAATTTCTACTGTTTAGTTCAAAATTATATGAAACATTTTGATGCAGCAAGGTTTGATAGCCTAGAGAAGTACTGACTTATGAGCTAACTAGCAGGACATCACAATATGAAACTTTGTCTTTGTAGAAAGACAAAGCTTGTTAACCTTCACCACAAGATAAAAAAATATTAAAGAAAAATAATATGACAAAATATTCAAGAAACAAAGTCTTAGAGAGGTATTGATTATCACTAACACCATGATAAGTGTTTTGAAACAGCAAGGAAGTAGAATAAACTTTTAGCCTAATGCTAAGATAAACTAAGCATTTGTATGAGGATCCTGAGAAAGAGAGAAAAGCAACTCATGGGAGTTTTGCACTTTAATCCTTGTAGCTGGACACTCCCATGTTTTGTGCTTTGGCTCATTGAGAAAATCCATGGTTTTGCCACTTGACACATGCTTGTATTTCTGCTACTTTTCTCTGCTACCATTTCTTTTGATCTTCTCCTCAGAAGAGGATTTTTTTTTTTTTTTTTGAGAGAAACGTGAAGATACAGTGCAGTAGGAGAGTATATGGAAATTACCTGAATGTCCTAGCATTGCTCCTACTCCTTGCAGAAGCATGAAGAGAGAAAAGGGAAAGCTAGGTCAGGTCATGTGAGGTAGAATCAATGTTGTACCATCTATCTATTCCTTTCAATTGAAGGAAAACAGGAGCAATTCTGCTGAATTGGTGAAATGACTGAATAGGAATTGGGAATACTGATTCCTGGATAAAAGTTAGTGAAATCATTTCATCAGAAATGCTTTTTACCAGAACACGAAAATGCCTTAAAATCTCTCAGCCCTGACACATGGTGGAAGAATGATTGCCTCACTTAGACTGAGTAGACAATTCTTGAAAATTATACTTTCATGTTATATATATCATCGTATAATCCAAGGGAAATGTAAATGGGATGAAGGATAACTTTACCTTGATTCAACAGTTACTGTGAGACTTCTCAAAAATTTCTGTGAAGAGAACAAGTAAAATAAAATTTACAAATGTTTACTAGTTGATATTTTCTTCCTGTTAAGGGGCATTTACCTCTACAAAGTAAATGGAATAAAGATCTTGGGAGAATCTCACCTTCACATTCAACCAATTCTGCAGATACTTCATAAAAATGAGCCTCTGTTATCAGACTAGAATAAAAGCAGAATGCCTGTATATGCATCTAAAGAAGAATTACTTTTTCAGGAGACCTCATGTTTTGGGACAGCCTGTGAACAGCCTGTGACAGATTAACCTCAGAGATACCCAGCGTTCACCAAAAGACCTGGGGCAAGGACATTCACTGACTGACTGAGTCTTAGTAAACTCATTTGGATCACATGGCAATCAACTTTTCCCCACTCATAGGGATGGTGGTCCCTTCTTAACCCTAAAGTGATGGAAAGCTTAGCTTCCATATGGTGAAGAATGTGGTAACTCAGGCGCACGTTTACACTATAACCACTGTGTACCTAAAGATTTTGTGTATAGTTCTCAAAATGCTGTTGTTAAAAACTTCCACTCAAAACAATAGTTTTCTTTATTTTACCCTTTTAGATTTCTATGGAAAAAGTTCTAAGGCTCTGTCTCAAAGTTCACTGGTTTTCCCCTTTGTGGATTCCACAAGAAACTCGTATTTCTTTTCTTCCCTATTTCAGATGCCCAGCCATCACCACCAAGGATATAAAACATCTTGTTTACCTCTAGTCACATCACTGGGACAGTTGTCATGTTATTTCAGAACTGTGCTGCAGCTCGCTACAGGTACCAAATGGAATCATAGAAAGGTAGAGGTCCTTGATTGAATTTATTTGTGTTTGAATCTGTCAGGGATAAAAGAGCCAACAAATAATAAAATAGATGCAAGCCTCTGTAAGTCAGCAGCCACCTGCTACCTCTGGGCTATTAGAGGGGCCCTCAGCATGACAACACAAATCCATGCTGGCAGGCCAATCACAGCTTAAAAAAAAGCCCTACATCAGCTCACCTCTTCAACTCAGTCAGCAGAGTGACAGCAATGTTGAAATTTCAATTTTCCTGATATTAGTTGTGAATTGTTTTATCACATTATTTTTACTCTCACTGTCTCGTTGTCTTTTAAATGTTGATAGTGTTGATGGCTCTCAAATGCAGTCTATCTAGTTGCTCTTTTGAGAAATGAAGGTCTAGTTTTACTTCCTTTTTTAAATTTTATTTCCCCAAATAGGCTGAAGCTCTTGTTTCATTTTTCTCCCTTCTATACATCTAAATCACATAAATTGCAGGGAACTGTAAAAGTCAAAGTACTCATCACAGGCATCATAATTATTGATAATCAACTATTCTTCAAGGCTAGCACCATTTCACATGCAATTCCCTACTTTGATTCCTATTTATAGAATGAGTCAAATTCTGTACTGCTTTGTATCACTTTCAACTGTATAAATTAACCCTAAGCATTTATAATAATGCCTTGTTTAATAAGGTTAGGGAAAGAAACAGAGGAAAACGTAGTTTGTTTTTTTTTTCTTTATACAGCAAATGAAATCTTGGCCTCAGTATAGTTAGTAAAAGTTTTCCCATTAACTTCAATGGATCTCAGTTTTCACTCTTACGGACTGAATCTGAGTATAGAAGGAGGATAACAGTGGGTTTGTGGGGTTTGTTTTGGTTTTGATTTTTGCTCTGTGTTGCTGGCTTACAGAACTAATATTAAAGACAATGGAGAATGGATAAAATAAACAAAGTTATTTTATTTCCTTTTGTTTTTCGTAATCACTGTATACCAGTATTTGTGCTCATTCAAAACTACCTTAAAGCTTTCTGTGTGGACTCATTTGTTTTCTAAAAAAGCTGCATTACTAACCAGAACCAGTTATAGAAGAGAATTCTGTTTGAAACCAATGAAGGTAAACGGTGAGACTCCCCTGGGACTACATCAAAACTTGTATTTGGCCTTAGTACAAGGCCTTAGTAATCATACACAGGCAAATTTCAGCATCTCTGAGTTGTCAGTGACCTGATTTTCTTGATCCCTCATTATCAGATAGTGTATTTGGGAGAGGCCTGAATATATCCCAGAAAGCTGGCTCCTTTGAGAATCCTGGGGAGTTATATGTGAATAAAGAGATGGCTTGTAGGTTCAGATGAGGGGCCAAACTACAGGAGCATATGGAGATATCCTAACTTGTCCTCTGCTCTTTTTCTTCTCTGAGGATTATATAAGCACTGTGTATGAGCATTTTCTTTTGCAGCTCCTGCAACTTTCATGACAAGATTCCTTTGTTTTTCTTTATTTGCATTTTGTGTTTTTTCATATTCTCTCTGAATCCTATTCAGCAATCCTCTGCTTCATAATTTCTATCTTGTAACTGTATTGTGTAACTATAAAATCTAGTAAATAAATTAAAATATAAACATGAGAAAACTTCTTCTTCAAGTTGCATTATACATCTTTTGACTCTAGTATGGCCCTTGTTTACAGCACATAAGTACAATTCAAGCAATTTAGAAGTGAATAAATCTTTCTGTTTAAGTAACCAATATTGTGCTGCGTATAAACTCCAACATATATCATAAGTCTAGCACAGTCCAGTAATAACAGTACAATAACTGCTATACAGAAATGCATTCTCATAAGCAACAGCTGTCAGCAAAAATTCTTGATGATTTTCTCCTGAAATAAATTTGCCTTTTTTTTCTGCCTACATTATTCACAACTTGATATCACACAG
The DNA here is from genome assembly GCA_013401135.1 of Cettia cetti. Lineage (NCBI taxonomy): Eukaryota > Metazoa > Chordata > Aves > Passeriformes > Sylviidae > Cettia > Cettia cetti. Next base: position 18,233 of record VZUI01067497.1, on the reverse strand, counting down.
AACCAGAACAAGAGTCATTAACTCTTTAAAACAACTTTCCTATTTAAATGGGACAGTGGGTATTTTTTAGCCAGACTAAAACTTTGTGCTAAGAAATCTGTTTCCCATGTGATTAACATTAGCAAATAGAGTACTACTCGTCCAAGAGTATTACTGAAGGTTTGAAGCTCTGATAAAGGAAGTTTACATTGTTTGTTGGAAACCCAGAGTGAGTTTGGGCACTGGCACAGGCTCCCCAGGGCAGTGGTCACAGCACCAGCCTGACAGAGTTCAAGAAGCATTTGGACAATGCCCACAGGCACGTGGTGTGACTCTTGGGGTGTCCTGTGCAGGGTCAGGAGTTGGACTCAATGATCCTGATGGGTCCTTCCAATTTAGGATTGTCTATGATTTTATGATCCTAGGATCCTATCAAGGGGCAAATAGTTCAGGCAATCTCTATAGTTTCTAGAAAGAAAAAAATATGAAACTAGGATGTAGAGAACTCTGTTCTTTTTAAATCTGGAACTTGCCTTGTTATAATTCTGCCTTGAATGATACATTGAAATATGTGCCTTGTGTCACACTGTTCATCAACATGTCACATTGTATCATGTCACTTTATGTGGCTCAATATGACAGATGCATCTCTAAAGCAATGCATCATGTCCCTTGGTATAAGGAAATGTGAAAATAAATATATTCTTCTTTTGTTTACAGTACACTACTTCCAGAAATAGAAAAAAAAAAAAAAAAGAAAAAAGAAAAGCAAAGAAAAGAAAGAAAAAATTCAGCATTAAACAAACATTAAACGAACAACTTCTATTTAATTTTGCAGTATTTTATGTAAATGAAAGGAAAGGGTGGTGTCTTCATCATTCATCTTGAAAAGAAAGTATACAAATTAATACATGCCCAGAATGCATAATTTCAATTTGTTATTCCTTTGATTTAAAGGATAGAAAGAACATGACTGTAAGCATTTGCTTATACTCTATAAATAGCTAGGAAAATTATGAACTAGGGAAAAATTACTTACAAACTGAACACGTAGTAAATTCATGTTTTTCTGACAACAAACAAATGTATTTAATTATTTTAAAACATACATATTAATTAACATTAGGAGTTATTTCATTTTTTTTCCTAGTTTCTTTGAAATAAATTGGTTTGAGTGGCCAGCTTTTTGTAATAAGGGGTTTATAGGGGTGGGTTTGGGGAGAAGGTGCTAGGAGATGCCCCTGTGTCTGACAGAGCCAGTGTCAGTCAATTCCAAGATGGAATTCCACTGGCCATCAATGGTGGTGGTAGCAGCCAGAGAGATGAATATGTGATAGAAACAGCTGTGTGGTCATGGAGATCAGGGAAAAAGTGAGGGGAAGTTGCTCCAGGTGCCAGAGGAGAAATTCTCCGGCAGCCCCAGGTGCAGACCATGGTGAGGCAGCTGTGCCCCTGCAGCCCAAGGAGTCCCATGATGAAGCAGACATCCCCCTGCAGCTTGTGGAGACCCCAACACCAAAGCAGGATGTGCACGAAGGCACGAAGGACGCTGTGACCCTGTGGGAAGCCCCTGCTGAAGCAAGTTCCTGGCAGGACTCATGGATCCATTGGAAAAGGAGCCCATGACAGAACAGATTTATTGCCAGGACTTGTGACCCTGTGGGGGACCTACGCTGCAGGAGCTTTTTCTTGAAGAACTGCACACCAGGGGAGGAACTCCATGCTGGAGCAGGGCAAGAGTATGAGGAGTTCTCTGTCTGAGGAGAAAGCAGAAGCAAAGACAATGTGTGACGCATGGTGCATAACCTCCATTCCCTATCTCCCTTCCCCACTGGTGGAGAGGAGGTAGAGAATTGGGCAGTAAAGCTGAGGGCAGGGAAAAGGGAAGGGTGGGAAAAATTGTTTTTAAGATTTAGGGTTTATTTCTTATTATAGTACTCTTGTCAAGAAATTAAATTTACTTCCCTAAGTTGGCTGTTTTCTCCATGATGGTAGTTGCTGAGTGGTCTCTCCCCTGTCCTTATTTCAATCCCTACACTTTTCATCGTATTTTGCCTCCCTTGTGCAACTGTGGAGGGGAACAATAGAGTGGGTTTAGTCAGCATGAGGATGAACCCAAACCACAAATTTAATAAAATAATTCCCCATTATATTGAATTGCCTCAGTTTGCAAGACATTGGATTCACTGATATGTTCTATTTGCTGTTAATTAGGACTGTGTTGAAATATGTTATAGAACTCCACTAGTTGGCTGAGGAGGCCAAACTCTGGGGACTGAGTTACTTAGTCCATTAATATTGTATTTCCAGTGAGTCAAATACACTCTTTCACAGAAAAGAAATGTGAAGGAAAGACAGCCCTTCACTTTATGGTTTCCTAATTGTCTGTTCAGCCCCCTGGATGGCTACATCTAACATCTCAGATTAAAGTAGTTGACAATGATGCATCATCCATTGGTCACTGATCTTTTTCCTGGCACCAGGCTACTTTTCTATTTCTCCATAATACACTCTCACATGACAGACACAATAGTTTTAAACACCTCTTATGGATTAAAATACAAAAGACATTACTCATCCCTCAACTCTGAGACTTATTCTGGTGAAGGTTTTAAATGTGTGAGAAGAAAGGACTGACAGAGCTGGAAATCAAACTCCTATGTTCATAGAAGAGCATGTACCCAAACATGCATTAGTCCATTTGATATCCCTAATCTAGCCCTGTCTGTTTGCCTTAACCCTTATCATAGAATCTTAGAATAGTTTAGGTTGGAAAAGACCTCTAAGACCATCAAGTGCAACCACAAACCCAACACTGCCAACTCCACACCTCCACTTTTTTTTGAAAACTTCTGAAGAGCTTTTATCAGATCTTTGAGGACTTAGAGGGTATGGTCTTACCAGGCACCACAACTTTATATCTGCCCCAAGATTCTGGGTACTTGTGTTAAGTGAGAGAAACGGTTGGCTGTTAGATGGTGACCTCATCTGCATGGAGTGGGTCAAGAAAATACCTGATCTGAACTCAGTCTCAAAACACTGAGCTAAAAGACCCCATAATCCAGCTTCTGAAATGAATGTAGATCAAGTCACCAAACACTGATGCCCATACTGCATTCTCAGGATATGCATTTTTAGGCATCTGAGTAAACTAAGGAAACATACTGCAACAGCATACAGTTCTGACTTGGGGGCTTCCCAAGTGAACACACACTCTGAAAAATTTTCCATCCATCCTCATCTCTACATTGCAAGCTCTAATCTAGCTAATTTAAGCTAGTTTGGAAGACGTGGGTAAACATAAAAACAAGTGACATTGCAATTGTAGTATGTTATGTTGTGTAATTATGCACTTTAAAGAAGATTTTTAAATTATAATATTGAATAATGAAGTAAAAAGCATCAGTGATGAAAATTCCAGTAAATTTTCTCCAGTAAAATAGCAATTAATTTTTAGCAAGACAGGGAATTTTTTTGTTTCCCTTTTATTGTTGCATCCATCAAGAATATACCAGATCTGTCCACTGTTTGCAAATGCTCATATTATCACTCAACTTCACATATTTCAGTTCAATGTAAAACAAGGACTGATTCACTTCTGATGTAGAAAATCAGACAATTATTTTTAACAACAAAAAAATGGCATTATTTTTCTTGATAGTTCTCATTCTATTTAGATGATTTTTTTTTTTAACTAGTGCCTGATGCACTGTGGTCATTCTGTTCCTTCCTGTGCTTCATGTTGCTTTTATGGAGAACAGGCAAAAGAAAAATGTTTTTCACATGATGTTGTCAGACAGTTTTAATGAACATACGTGAGAAAAGTGAGAGGAAGAAGAGATTGGAAAGCTCACTAATCTGGAACTCAGTTTTATAAGACTATTATTGCTTTCTATTCTTGTTCTTTCTGTAATATGAATAATGACATGCCAATTGTGTATGATTATATATATAGTTATTTATGGAACCAGATATTGCCTGTACACTTAATTATGCTTTTGCCTGTGAGGTAAGAATTCTATTGCCACTGAGGTGTTTAATTGAATCTATTTTTATTTCCTTTTTAAATTAATATTTGTATTGACAGCTGATTTGCTCACCCCTCTGTGTTACTCTCCCTACTTCTTTATATGACAAAAAAAATAAAACTATAAAAATAATTTATGTATCAATATGACATCTATATCTTTAATAGATATAAATATTTTATATATATAAATATTAAATATATTTATATATAAAATTAATATATTAATTAATTAAAATTAATATATTAAATATATTTAAATATTTTATATATATAAAAATATATAGATATAAGATATCTTTAATAGATATAAATATTTTAAATATTACCTTATAAAATTTAAATGTTTATAATTCTTATCACTGATATTTATTTTTTATTCCAGAAAAGTTTTTTGTCTGTTTTCTTAAATAGATCTACTAACTGTAACTAAATATTGAGTAAATATTCAGGTGCATGTGTGCAAGTATCTACAGGACAATATTTCAACAGGAATTTCTGGAATTATTGGTCAGTGTCAAATGATTCTGAGACATAGACATGCCAAACACCACAAGATTCCACAAGCTTTGTGAAAATAGCCATCTGCCTAGAAGAAAAAGATTTTTGCCATGGAAAATTTGTTAACTACTCTTTTATTGACTCAGGAGAAGCTAGATGGGAAAGGAAGACTTTGGAAGCCATGGAAATTATCATGGAACAAGTTTTTTATCTTTGCTTCTGTGTTTTTGTTTGTTTGGTTGGTTGGGTTTTGGTGGCTTTTGGGATTTTAGTTGATTGCTGGGTTTTTTGGGGAGGGGGTTGGTGGGTTTTGGTTTTCTTCAAGGTTTTTTGTGTGGTTGGTTTTGTGGAGCTAGGGACGTTTGGGGTTTCTTTGTCCCTTATTTTTAGGAAAGAAGAAATTGGTGCAGTAGAGAATACAGAATACATTCATTCCTATGGCCATAAATATGCACTAACAATATAAATGAAACATGAAAGGATATTAATGCATTAGGGAGAAGGGATTTCTATACTAGTGTTCCTACTAAAGAAATTGAATGTGTACTTTTAAGCATTATTTATCTACTTTGATTTGTACAGTCAAAATAAAAGCTGTTTTTTCCATGCCTTGGATGAGTGTACTGGCCCCTTCAAATTCCCTCCATTCCATTTCCCTAAAGCATTACCAGACTTCAAAAAAAAAAAAAATTATGTATGTCAACATAATGGTATAAAATTGAATCACCCCTTTAAATCTCCAGGGTATGGAAGCACATTTGCTTGTCTTTAGAAGTTTCCCATAGGGGAATTGCTGTGTTGTTTGTGAAGTTCTCTATGACAGCCAGAGATACAGTAAGTATCTCTGGATATCTTACTTGTGTCCATAAGGTAAGGTATGTATTATCTAAACTTAGGGAGGCAGAAGAGATATATCTCAGGAAGCTGATGATGGATTAGAAGCCAGTGTGACTTCATGGGGAAAGAAAAGAAATCAGAAATAAGCTTACCAAAGCAAAAGAGGTGACACAAGGATTCCATGCTCTAGAAACTTTCACATAAAGAAAAGAGAATTTCTCAAACCTCCTGCTGTGGAAAAACTCATGAGGTTCTGAAGGAGGATCCTGCAGGATTCTCTGTGATAGCTAAAGCAATCAGAATCAACTCACTAGACCTGCATTTTTAAATTCCACCTATATTTAATTATACATGCAATTCAAAATGCTAAAAACAAAATGGATTGAAAAAAACCAAAAATGCAGAGACATCCTAGGGGGTACTCACGTAAACTGTTTTATATTTGAAGGAATGTATTTTAATTAAGATGTTGGTTTAATTAACAGAACAGCACATTCCACTTCATCAAGACGTTTTCTGGTGGCATGAGATCTTACATATGCCCATAAGGCTTGTAGAGTATGTGGTCCTCTCCTGCTAGGAACCTTATCTGCTTTTCAGAAAGATAAAGTGGTTCTTTGCACATAACTGAATTACCTTCCTAGGGTGCTCCTTTTTACCTTCTGTCACAGCCTCTTTGCCTGGAAAAAGAACCTGAAATATTTTTAACTTTCAGCAGATTTTGAAAATTGATCTTAGTGGATCATGTACAAGAGGAGAGACATGCCCCCTTTGAAGGTCACAGAAAGGATAGCTGAATATTTAGCTTTGTTATAATTAAATAAATTTGCTCAATCTATGGAGGAGTAAAAAAAAAAAAACAAAACCAAACCCAAAAAACCAAACACTCTTCCGTTATAATGACAGTCCATATTATCATGACTTTATATACTTTGCCAAAGGAAAAAACTTCTGTTTTTGCACAGGGCATCTTAGCTCTCTGGTGAGATTCCCTGGGCTTCTGCCTGATTTCAATGCAAAACATCAAGCCTTTAAGGTGAATAATCCTTCAGCATTTTTCTCAAGGCAAGTGTGACAGAGTTTCCATCATCCAGTCATCATCTGTCCAGCAGTTTCAAGCCTTTTCTTAGATCTTGAGCACCATTGTATTAGGCATTATGAGAATATACTGAGACAACAAAAAGGGATTTCTTATTTCAAGTAACTGCCAACCAGAGTGCAGGACAAGAGAAAGTAGATGCTTTCAGCTAAATGAGGGAGTTCCAAGGAAAGAGGAAGTATGATAGAGGCAATCAAGTTAGTGTGACATCATTCAGGCAGCAGAAGGAAGAAAATGCTGTTGTTTGGCAGCTATACATGAAGATTCTCTCAAGCATGGAGGACATGGTAGAAGAAATTATGGATTTTACTGTTTAAAAATAAAAAAAAATTAAATTTCAGTGATAGAACTTTAAATCAAACTTTTAATCAAGGGCTGGTGTTTCAGCCAACAAGGAAGAGGTCAAAAATTCTGTGAAAAGTAGAGAGAGGCATCATGCTTGACCAAAATTAGTAGACAGATCCAGTGAATACAAAGAAATATATAAAAAAGTGATTTTTCAACATTCTGAAGTAGCAGGTGTTGGATGGTGTTGCTTTTGATATAGTAGATATTGAAGTAATTGAGATGTGAGAAGAAACATGAACAAATGGTTTAGCTTTATGGATCAAGAAAAATTATTTTATTTTACAAATGGGTAAAGAATTTTAATTCTCATCACAGTTAAACAGAATAAAAATAGGAAGACCCATAGTGGTACATGAGTTGAATTTAAACTGAAGTTTAGCAGAAAAATGGCTTTTCCTGTCATGATCAAGAAATGCGCAATGAAGAACACTTTGAGAAAGAAAGAGAAGGACATTTACTGTTAAGCAAGTTGAATTTGAGCTACTAAATAAATATGGACAAGGAACTGTCAAACAAATTAAAAATTTACACTGATGATTCTACATTGTTATTTCTCTCTTCAAGTGTATATTATCAAAGAACCTTCTAGTTAGAGAAGAACCTTAAAGTCATTGAGTACAACCTTTAAATAGCCAAGCCCACCATTGAGTCACAGCCTTAAGTTCCAGATCTATACATCTTTTAAATACCTCCAAGGATGGTGATTCCACCATTTCCCTGGTCAACCTCTTCCAGTGCTTCACAAACCTCCTATCCAATCTAAACCTTTCCTGGCACAACTTGTGGCCATTTCCTCTCATCCTATCATTTGTTCTTTGGGAGAAGAGACTGCTCCTCACCTTGCCACAATCTTCCTTCATGTAGTTGTAGAGTGTGATTAGGTCCAACTGGGCCTCCTTATCCCCAGGCTGAACAACGCCAACTCCCTCAGCCACTCACAGGATCTTTACCAGCTTTGTTTCTCTTTGGACACCCTCCAGTGCCTCAATGTATTTTCTGTAGTGAGGGGCCCAAAACTGGACATCCTTCAATCTGTTCTGGACATCCTTCAATCTGTTCTGTTATATAGACATGTTTTTTCCTTACCTTTTTATACACTTTTTGTGGTTCAGTCAAATAATTTAAAATATCTTCCCCAGAGTGGTTTTCTTTCAAGAGGAAATGAAAAAAACAAACTAAGCAAAAACACACAAAAAAAAAATCCTCCAACACCATGAAACTGCAGTAATGTAGGAAAATAGAAAATAGATGGAGTTTGCTTAGCCAGCTCTTTAATCTTTGGAAAGAGTGCACATGAGAGAAGATGCAGGAAGTACATAAAGAATGGTGAAAGACAGATAAATCCTCTGATGTGACTAGCTTTGTCCTTATAACTACATTTTAGATGAGAAAAACAATGCAGTCTACACATTTTAGAGCAAATCACCAACAGCACATCAACAGATAAAAAGAAAATAAAAGCCAAACTTGTATTGCACTATGTATCCTTTCAGTTAGAAAAAATTCCATAGAAGTGTGCAACATGGTTTGCTACAGATCCTCATTATAACTAATAAGAAATGCCAGCTAATGGTGATCATGATCAAATATAGTTTCTGTTTAACAAGCAGTAAAAGATAATATGGTTTATGATGAGGCAACACTTGCTCATTATATCATAATCATCAGGAAATAAGTCAATCAACTATTTAATGGATGAAGACCATATTACTTTGAAAAATACTGTAATATGAATACCACCAAATAGTTTCTGATTTTTATTTTTAAGTTTTTTTTACATGAGTTGGTAAAAGATGTGTCAGAATCGGTTGTGATTTAGGTGTGCATGCAGTGCAGAGATGGGACAAGCCACTGAGTATCCTTGTAAAATTGCACTTTTCATCAGACAAGAGAAATTGTTTTCTTCTCAGTGTTCTAAATATCCCACTATTTGGTTCAAATCTTCTTGTGATACTCACAGATAAATAAAAACATTTCTAGGGATTGCAAAACAGTAGGGTTCTGTCAATCATGATATTTTTTGATGCTGAAGAGTATCAAAGCTTTGGCTAGAATATTGTTTCATACTGGTAATTCTATGACCTATGATTCTATTGTTTTTGTGGAATGGGACAACTTGTGACCTGTTAAGAAAAGCTCAGCTATTTGATACACTTAATGTTCTTCTTTTGATCACTTATGTGACACAATTTTTTTCCTAGTCCATGTCTGAATGATTCCAAAAGTTCCCAAGAACTTTTAAAGTAGCTGTATGAACACAGCGAATGTGAGTTCTCGTATACAAATAGATTTATGGGAATCTTTTGCAAGAATATGACAAAGCTTCACATATGACATACTCTAGGACATAATTAAAAAAAAATCTTTTGTTACAATTCAGAATTATGTTTGTGTGTATATGTTTGTCCTCCTCAGTTAGTAAAAATATCCACATTTGTTTGTATGTGTCTTAAGAATATTTGTTGTGGCCAATTATGTAAAAGAAATTCAGAGCTAAATTAAATCTCTAACGTATGATTCCACTTTTAATGTATTTATTGGAACCAAAATTTAAAAGGTAACTCAGGGGTTCAGCTCAACTAAAATCATAGAAAGAGTTGCTGAATAAAGAATTCTGCAAGGCTGTAAAGTAAATGTTGATCTCAGAAAGTTTTCATATATATTTTGGTTGTTCTTTTGGCTTCCCCCATATCTTTACAAACTAAGTCACTGAGCATGACACAACTTTAATGCACTGAAAGTTATATCTTCATGGAAAGTTTATCAATGTGTAGATATAGGCTCCTTCCTTCCAATTATTATATAGGAGTTTTATAACAGATATTAATCATCTTCATTTCTCCTTGGAGAAAAATGCATTTACTTTCCATTAGGTAGTTTACTAGTCGTAGTGATATGAGTCAGTTATCTTCCCTTTAAGTTACTGTAGTTTCTGAATGTTAGATTTTACACCTTGAGTATTTTTATTTTAACATTTTAAATGTCTTTCTATACCCTACATTTTATCAAAATAAGAAGACCCAGTACTTAAAATTCTATGAGGCACACCGCTTATAATACATCTTAAACCTGAAATCTAAAATGCAGTTAGGTACACGCTAGATAATCATACAAAAGTTCTGATGCTCATTTTCTCTGGCCTTTAAAACATCTAAGTTTGCTCACCTCTGCACTGGGTACCTAAGAAAAATAATCTCCCATTCATTCTTTTTCTCTTTTTTCTTTTTTTTTCTATATAAGAATAGATCTCAGTATTGCAGTATCTTCTAAATAGGAAGGCAATGCTGTGCTGTTTCTGAGGAAGTCATTGCACCAGTTTTGGAGTTAAGCCTAATATTTCAGCCTGCAATTTTTGATTCTTCATGAATCAAAAATCATTATTTCAAGCTTTTTCCTCTTTTCTCTGACATAGATGCATAGGTGTCATTAAGCATGACGGTCACTGTAACAGATGCCTTTCAGCATACTCTGAGAGTCAAGGAAATAGAGTAGGCAAGATCCCTGAATGTAGAGGTGAGTGGTGATCCTGATGAGAAGGCTGAGAAAAATTTTTTGTGATCAGGCAATATTGTCAAAGTAGATACAGATAGCATCACTCGGGAAAAAAAAAATCATTTATTAACATTAAGTATCATGTGCTGAACACATCATTCCAAATATATATTTAGGACTTTAATGGTTAAATTTAGTAGAGCCAAACTCTGAAAGCAGATTGCTTACCTGTTAGACTAATAATATTCAAGCATGCAATCTTTTCTGGTAGGCTAAGAAGAACCAAAAAATTTATTTTGGAGGATTGAGAACATTCTTTTTTTATTATCATACAAATACAATAAGAGAAAAACACACCTAGAGGGAATATCTGTGCTGTTTTTCAATTAGCTCAATCAATCAGAATAAACATGATTAGTCAGAATAGGTTTACAACCCTGATAGTCGTATATCAAATTCCACAGGGGAATATTTCTGCCTTTATGACGTTGGTAAGTAAACTATGCATGAAATAATAGATTTCTTCCCATGTCTCTAAGCTAGTTAAAAATCAAAAGCATTCTATAGGGTCATCTAAAGCTGAAGTTATGTCCTCCTGAAAAGACTTTCAGTTCTCTCATTGTTTTGTGAGGTTTTGTTTGTGTTTTTTTGTTGGTGGTGATTTGGTTTAAAGAATAAAAGAGATGATCAGAAGACCTATTCTCAACATTTATTATTTCCTCGGACTCCTAGAAAGATACATTTAATTTGAGTGTCCTTACATGCTGAAGGGCAGGGAAATAGATAATGGACCCTGGTTGCTTGAGGATCCTCAAAGAATATAACATAAGACAAAGGAATGTAGATATAGAATATCTATTGACGATTTTCTTATTCCTGATTACATTAGAGAACTTTGTGAAGGTTTTAAACTTCAGAAAGTCAAATATCAATTGACTTTTATCTCACAAGAATTTAAACAAAATTCTTTGTGAGTTGGTCTCGATGACATTTTTTCCTTTCTGTGTTAATGCAAACATTTAACAATATATCACTTAAGACAAAGGAAAAATATCCCTGCAGGTCCATTTCTTTTGTTCTTTACACAGATGAAACTCCTATTGACTTCAGTGGGAATTAAAGAGGGTGAAACTCAAAGGGAAATTTGATGATGTATGTGTATGTCGAAGCAAGAATGGCCATCTGTTATAAACTGTAGTATTAATGGTCCTACCAGCTCGTGTCTGGAACCTGAAAGGATGATATAAGTGTTGCTACTTTTAACTATGTCCCTGTGGTTGTGGTGTGTTTGTTTTCTTTTTTTTTTTCCTTTTTTTTTTATTGTTTGTTATTGCTTCATTTTTGTTGTTGTTGTTGTTGTTTTATTTTTTTGTTTTGGTGCGGGTTTTTTCAGTTCTCCTAGTGGCACAGCTAAATCATGCAATCTCTTCCTAGTCTTCCTCTTGAAGAATGGAGCAGCACTGGTATTTATCATTTAAATAATTTTATCTTGGATGGGACACTTAAAAACAGCTAAAAGTGTTTCTCCTTGAGCAGTTGAAATAAAGTTATTTCTTTTGTAATAGGAAACCAGTTGTTTAAGTCTGAGCAGAGATAGATTACTCATGGGGACACATAATTAGCTTCATATGATACCCTTAAAGTGCACTAGCTGGAATGGTATGCATGTCATTTAAGCACTGCACTGGAACACGTTTGTATTGGTTTGTTTGAGTTCAAGCACTTTACTGGAAGTAAGGGGAGTATTTAATGACCTTTGCCTCATCTGGAAGCCTAGAAATGGTTCATAAGAATTGCTGCTAGTAGAATTAACAACTAATGGACATTCTTCTTTTATACAATTCGTAACGTCAGTGTTTTGGGAGGAGAGGGTCTTGATTTCAGGTTCCAGGATTCCTTACACAGGAATGCCAGACTCCTCACACTGTGTGCCACTTCAGATAATACATTCCTGAACATTCAATACAGCACTAAGTGTTTTACAGCTATCAAGATTGCTTCCTAACTTTTGAAGACAGTCAACCTATGCCAATCACATATACTTGGGAAAATGTCATCCTTGAAATTTCAGCTTCATGAAATGCAATAGAGACATGAAATATACACTGAGAAACTGTTAAATAAAATTGCTCTTTCTGGAATGTGGAGAAAATAAAAACTGACAAAGGTTGAGGGATAAACATCAAAGAAAGAATCTAGTAAAATATTTTATTACATATCACTTTTAGTACCAGTAGAGGTTAATATATTTAGCAGAAGATATAGGAGTTATTATTTAAAAAATTAAAAGAAAAAAAAAGAAAAAAAGGAATACAATCTATTACTTTCTGTATTATAATGTACATTCACATAAAGCATACAGGTCCTCTAACCCAGTAGTCAATATCTGGCAAGATGGAAGATGATTATTGCAGTTATTGCAGTTATTTTTTTGGAACAGCTATTTTAGCCAAAAATGAAAGCGTTATTGCTGCTATAATGAAAGCCTATCATACTCACATCATTGACAACACAGGAAAGTGGGAGTATTCATTTCATGGGTATGAAATGTTATATTTATCAGTTATATCTGAAAAATTGAGCAAGGAGTTATATTCATGAAACCAAAGAGTATGTATGTAAATACATAGTACACTATATATATTTATATGTACACATTTATTTAAAACCAAGAACATAAATTAATTCTATAATACTTGTGGTCCTCATAATGAAATTAAAAGTTCATTATTTTCTGCAGTTAAATTTAAACCAGACTATTAACTCATAACATATATCTATTGACCATTAGTAGAGTGATGGGGAATGTAGGCACAAATACACAAGCAAACAGGAAATTTACAGAACTATATGGTGTTTTATAGAGTTTTTTTACATGTGTGGATAGTTACAAAAATAGTGGACTGTTTTACTGATGCAACGTTGATAAAAAGAGGTTAATATCAGACATGACTAAAGGAAATTCCCAAAGAAAATAGGAAATGGTTGTCATGTAACACTATCCCTGCAAATCATTGTCTCTTAGCTCATTTTCACAGTATTTCAACATATGTTGGGTTTAGAGGGTTAAATTATAATCACCACAAAGTAGTTAAGCTCAATGGAAAAGCAAATTTGAACAAAGAAAAATCAAGTTTTCTTCTGAATTTTCTGCCTCACAGCTAAGATCTGTTTGAGCCAACATATGAAATATTCTGTGATTAGGCCCCAAAGCACTAAAATACCAATTAATTATGATGATTAAATATGTCTTCATTAGCAGCCTATAAATAAATCATACACAGCACTGCACAGCCGGTATTGCTACTGTGCTGAAAAGAAAAAAAAAATCCTTTAGTGCACTATACTATCTAATTAACTTTAAATTTTGCTATAATTTGGCATTTGTACCACATTACAGAATCTTGAATATTTTCTTGTTTTTATATAAACATGTATTTTCAGACCTATAGATGCTTGCTAGGATGTATAAAATATCTACCTCTGCTGCATGAAAAAAAGATCCTCAGTTACAAGACCATCTTTAAAGTTGTTTTGATATTAATATTAATACAAGGATTCTCTTGACATAAATATTTTTCTTAGCATGAAGCATTCAACTGAATGGCTTCATCCTGATTTACTCTCTACTCCATCTGATCTGTATAAATCATGTTTCATCCATTTCTGGGTGGTGAAAGAGAAGCATATGGCACATTACTAAGCTGATGGTTGAGTGTAGTCTATATTAACAAGTAGTACAGCCAAATAGGAGTGAATCTGGAGAGTGAAACAGCTGAAAATGAGGGGGAGTTACTTTGGCATAGCTTTGGTCTGATCTGGGGTGTGGGCACTCAATTAACAGTTGGATGATATTACATGTGGTCCTGGAGTACATCATCTGATTTAAGTACCTACAAGAGCAATCTTGTTGATGAGCTCTGAGACCCTTCCACAGTATGAGTCAAGGGAGACGGAATTGCCCAGGACCTTTATTGATGATCTGGATGAGGAGGTTGAGTTAACATTAGTCAATTTGCACACAACACCAAGTTGGGTTGGAGTGTCTGTCTGCTGGAGAGCAGGAAGGCCCTGCAGTGGGACCTGGGTAGGCTGGATTGATGGACTGAGACCAACAGCATGAGGGTCAACAAGACCAAATGCCAGGTCCTGCACTTTGGCCACAGCAACCTCATGCAGAGCTACAGTCTGGGGAAAGAGGCTGGAAAGTGTCCCAGAGGAAAGGGACCTGAGGCTATTGTTTGGCAGCTAGCTGAACATGAGCCAGCAGTGTGCCCAGGTGGCCAAGGAGGCCAATTACACTCTGGCTTGTACCAGAAATAGTCTGGCCATCACTTCCCTAAGTCTTCCCCTTTACTCGACACTGGTGAGGCTGTGCTTTGAGTTCTGTGTCCAGTTCTGGGCCCCTCAGCTCAGGAAGGACACTGAGGTGCTGGAGCACATCCAGAGAAGGGCAAAGAAGGGGGTGAAGGATCTGGCGTATGTCATATGAGGAGGCAACTAGCAATAGGACAAGAAGACATAGTCTTAAACTGCACAGGGGGAGGTTTGGGTTGGGCATTAGGAAGGAATTCTTCACAGAAAGGGGGATCAGATATCGGAATGAGCTGCTGAGGGAGGTGGCGGAGTCACTGTCCCTGGAAGTGTTTAAGGATAGACTGCCCCTGGCACTCAGTGCCATGGTCTAGGCTACACAGTTGTGTTCAGTCATAATTTGGGCTCCATGATCTCAGAAGACTTTTGCAGCCTAAATTCATTCTGTGATTCTTTGAAGAGGGGATACTAGATGCCAGACCTTGAGGAAAAGGGGATAGAAGAAAGATGTCTACTTGAACATTAATCTAGATGCACTCTGTCAATATTCTTGTGCTCAGCTAATAGTTTGTGCAGCCCTGCAGCAATCCATTTATCTCCAACTTTTCTAACATGCCACTCACTGTGATGCTTAGCTGTCATTAAGTATTACAACATGTCTACAGAAAACCATACTTAGCTTGTATACATTTCCAAAACAACCCTGAATTTAATCAATATCTTCAATAAATTTAACTCTGTAAAACAAGGGGTTTTTTTAATTTGATTCAGATGCTAAAATTGACTCTGTTTACATGAAAAAAAAAGCCAGACAATCTGAGAATAAACAACCTCTAATCTCTTCCCTTCCATTAGCAATTATTTCCTGGTAAGATAAAAGTCTAGTGTTCGATCACTAATATTTTTTTCACTTTTCCACCACAAAATTTTATGCTACAGATGTGTCATTATTTTAGCTTTGGTCATGTCGACCCGAATTCTCCTCCTGGACTTCTGCCTTAGACTTCTCAAAGCCTTTTCTACTTCATTTATCATCCTCCACAACAAACTTGGCTTGAGTAGAAGGAAATCACCCTTTTCTAGTTTCTGAAAACCAAAATATCTGTACTCCTGTTCCCTCCAATTTCAATAACTTTTACCTCCTTTTTCTCAAAGTGGCAGCCTTAGAGAGTTATTTGCGTGGTTTGACTTTCTAATTTTTAAATTTTAAAGACATTCATACTTTAGGATTGAAGTTTTTGAATGTCCAATTACAAATGAGATGAAAGTACTTTTTTTTTTTTTTTTTTGCATATGAGGGAGGCCTTTTCACATCTGAGGAAAGATAGAAAGCCTTCCTTTCAAGCTATGTAACAATTTTCCACTATTTACAGCTGCAAACCTGGAAAAGGTCTTCATTCAGTAAAAACAAACAAATTATAATTGAAGAGCATTTGTGTCAAAAACAATGATCCTGAAACCTCACTTTCAACTTCTGACTGAGAATTGCCTAAACTGTGTATATACACTAATGAGCTGTTTTTTCATTTGACTGTTTACTTTAAAACTCTTTGGATGTTTCACACTATTCTTAAGCACAAAATGTAATCCAGAGATGACAAGAGTCAGAAGCTTTGTAAATACTCCCACCTTAAGTGAAAACTCAGTGCTGAACATAGAAAGAAAAGTTCATCTGTTGAGTGTTTTGTCAGCTAAATCAAGAGCCAGAGAGAATCTATTTTCCACAAATAAATACACAAAATTCAGTGAGAGGTACATAATAATCCCATTTTTTTCTCCTTCTGGAAATACAATGCAAAATTGCTTTTTTTGTATTTTCAGAACTCTGGATGCCCTCACTCCAATTGTCTTCTCTTGTTCTTTTGATTCAGCCCACCCCACCTACAGGAGTATATTTGGCTTCTTATCAGCACTCCACTGCTAGAGGTCTTTCTTATACATGTACTGCCCACCTACTTAAGAATATGTTCTTCTACTTACCAGCATATTCAAGTATTTCTTCTCTTTAAAATTTATGAAAGACAAAAATGTAATCAATTTCATGTAGGTATAAAAAAGAGCATAACTTTATAGGAATTTGAATCAATTCAACCTCTTTGCTGTCTTTTACACACTACACAAAGTTTATACTTACTAAGCAGTTTATTTTTAAAGGATAATTCTGTGATCTAAGCAGTGGTACAGTGTACTTGTACTTCTTTGCTTTTTATCTGGTCAGAGATTTACTATTGTGTGGCTTTATTACAGAAGAAACGAAGTTCAGCATCACCAAGATAATCACAATCAATGTATGTAGACATTAAAGATATTGATACGTTTCCACTTGAAATGGGTAAATAAACCTTGTCATTGATTTCAAAGAGTAGAATTTAGGAGCATACAGAACTATATCACTTAAAACACTTTAAAAGCGCTGCCCAACATGCAGGTTTTTTTAACATGCATTTTAAGTATCCAAACAATTTTAATTTGAAGGAAATTTCTCTCCTTCATGAGATTAATCAGAAAACTGACATCCTTTTACATCAAAACTTTCCCTAGATTTTCATAAAACAATTCCAATAATAGAAAACAATAAAAAATGAAAGCATATAGCAAGTTCAGAGAGAACATTTCCTTATACAATAGACCAAACTCCTGGCTGGTGAAAAATGGCTGAGCTCTATTACAGTCAATTGAGATATATCAAGATATACCAGCAGAAAATTTGGCACACTAAATAGAGTATTAGTTTTCCTTTGGATCCAGAGATCTGGGTTTATCTTTGTTTCTGGCCTATAAGTTATATGAAAAAGGGGGAAAAAAAATGACTACAGCTAGGTTTTCTGCTGAACAGATATGCTGTGTCTCTATCCCCCACTCTCTACAATCAATTTTCATTAGGGCTCTCTGACTGAACTCTTCCACTTCTGCAGTTACAATTTAGTTCTTGAGAGTACAATGTTATATATTACCCACATCATGCCACTAGGGATTGTGTAGGAGTCAAAATAGACCACCAACAGTTTATAATACTTTGAGGCCAATTCTAAAATACACAAACTTATTTCTCTAAACTGCTACTGATACCATTGAGAACAGATGGTATGACCATGTTCTCCAAGAAGACTCACCTCAGCAGCTTGAGCTAAAGGAATTATTAGCTATTATTATACAGTATTATAGATTCTGTATCTCCTGCTGTAGGTTAATTTCCAGAGAAGGTATAGCTGCCATTCCTGCTTAGATCTCACATCCTAGCATGTTGTCAGGTTACATAGGTCTACACTGAAAACAAATTGGTTAATGCAATATTTAAAAGCGTGACTTTCAGAAATATGAGGTTAACAGAGTATTTGTTGATTTTGCTTTTAAAATCTCAGTCCTTACGCTGGCACACAGGTTATGGAGATTGTGAACCCTCCATCACTGAACAATCTAATCCTGATTCCACCTAGAGAGAAACACTACAGGACTTCTTCAAGTCCCTCAAAATATTAAAATTCCTTTAACTCTCTGTTTCAGTGATTTAAACATTTTAAGTTTACCTTGATATTTCCATGGGTTCTGTTTAGTAAGTTGACTATTCTAAAAGGTATCACTAAATATGCATTGATATCTATAAACTAGCTAAAAGAAATTGGTGTTTTTGAAGGA